>RANX01000018.1:464877-554602 GCA_009805215.1 Neurospora discreta FGSC 8579
AAAAAAAAAAAAACAAAAAAAAAAAAGAAGTCCCAAACGTCGCAATTCTCCGAGACCCCGACCGCCCCCAACGACCAGAATACCCCATTTCCATTTTATGTTTGCATCTTCGACGACAGTACCATCCTACACAACCATAGAGACGCTCTTTTAGCCCGCCAATCCCGTCAATAATCTCCTTGGTTCCTACGTTCCCCTTGTCAAGGATACTACTGTCCTTCCCCTCAATCATCACATCTATTCTCGCTTCGATAGCTTGCGCCTCGCTCCATAACTTGGTTATAATCATACCCCCGACTTCCCCAAGGTAGTAATTGTGGTCGTTGGTGGCCAGAAGCGGATGCGGACCGGGTCCCGTCCCGACGGCGCGGAGTGATGCAGACGGCAAAAGGGAAGGCTGAGGCGCTTGGACGGAAAGCCAAGGTGTGTGTGTGTGTGTGTCTGTGTGTGTGTTTGTGTGTGAAAGAGAGAGAGGAGATGCACTTTGGGTTGCGTTGCTTTGGCGTTGCTTGCCTACCTTCCTGCTTGCCTGCCTACCTCGACTGAGCACCCTTACTCCCCCTCCCCCTCCCTCCCTCCCCCCCCCTACTCCCATCCATTCATCCGTACGTTCAAGATTGCAGGAATGGGAATGCTGACACAGAGACCTTGCCCACAAAAGCTTGCGAGTTCATATCAGGAGCTGCTCGAGTAGGTTCACCAATAACGCTCCTCGGACGAAAAGAAGGCTCAATTTGCTAATCACTTTCGGTCATCTCTTCTGCTGTGCAGCGAGTTCTCGAGCAAAGACCTTCGATCGGTTGGAAACTATACCCTTGGACGACTTATTGGCAAAGGATCCTTCGGCAAGGTCTACTTGGCCACGCACAAACTTACAAATGGCTCCAAGGTGTGTTGCCTTGGTCTCCAAAGCCTTTTTTTGTCCCTCCCGTCTGAGACACTCGGGCTAACAATCTGTCGAACCTTCTCTTCGGTCGCATATACATAGGTCGTGCTCAAGTCAGCCAACAAGGATGACTCCAACCTCGCTCGCGAAATCCATCATCATCGCCAGTTCGTCCACCCGCATATCGCCCGACTATACGAGGTGGTCGTGACGGAGAATCTGGTGTGGATGGTGTTAGAATACTGTCCAGGTATGAAAGCAAATGACATGACCACCACCACCACCTTTCCATCGTATGCGCCCTCTCTAATAAGATTACCTTGACGTGTTTCACAGGCGACGAGTTGTACAATTACCTCCTCCAACATGGCAAGCTTCCGGTCGACAAGGTTCAGAGGATCTTTGCGCAACTGGTGGGCGCCGTGTGCTACGTCCATGGACAATCCTGTGTTCATCGGGATCTGAAACTGGAAAACATCCTCCTCGACAAACACGAGAACGTCAAGCTATGCGACTTTGGTTTCACACGGGAATATGAGGGCAGTGCCAAGTATCTGCAAACCTTTTGCGGCACCATCTGTTACTCGGCTCCGGAAATGCTAAAGGGCGAAAAGTATGCGGGCGAAAAGGTGGATGTTTGGAGTTTGGGGGTGATTCTCTTCGCCCTTCTCTGCGGCGAGCTTCCTTTTGACGATGATGATGAGCAAGTTACCCGGCGAAAGATTCTTGGCGAAGAACCAGTTTACCCCGATACCCTTCCGGCAGACGCCTTGTCTCTGCTGAAGACACTGCTATCCAAACGACCGCTCATACGACCGTCCCTGCCCGATATCCTCGCCCACCCCTTTCTCGCCGAGTATGCGCCACAACAACAAGAGATACTGAAACTCGAGCATCCCCCGCCGTTTTCGACGCCGTTGGAAAAAGAGACGTTACATCGGATGCGAAGCGCTGGGGTGGATACGGAGGCGGTGATGGAGAGCGTCATGGCCCAGAAGTGCGACGCCCTTGCTGGCTGGTGGACGCTACTGATCGAGAAGGAGGAACGGAAAGCGGCGAGAAGGGAACGAAAGCGCAGGGAAAAGGAGGAGAACCGAAACTCGCGACGATTTTCTCAGGCTTCCAGTCGACTCAATGCTTTGGCCACGGTAGAAGAGTCACAGTATGCCCCGTTCGGGGAGCATCCACAGCGACCGCGAGGGCGGAGCGAAAGTAGGAGAAGCGGGCACTACCCGGCTTTGCTCATCCCGGATATGCCCAGCTTATCCGACTATCCCAGAAGCGCAACTGAGCCCCGCAGTCCGATAGAAGGCGATATGCCACCTCCGCCGCTGGAGAAGGACTCGATCAGGGGCAGATCTACCAGCTCCTCGCGACATAGGAAACCGATTCCTCCGCCCAAGGAGGGCATTTTGAGGAGTGCGCGATCGAGAGGTTCGACTCTGCATTTGGTCACTACGAGTGAAGTTCTGGACCTGAACGGGAGTCTACAGTTGCCTGATGACCAGAACCAGGTGAAGAAGAGGCCGTCCAAGACCAAAATCTTCTGGAAGAACTGGACACATTGGCTCTTTGAGAGCACACGGCGGCATAAGAACTCGCAGAAGCGCGCCAGCCAATCGACCCCTAATTTGGCGGAAAAAGCTGCCGCGCAGAGTGCCAAGGAAGGCAAACCCAAGGATGGAGAGATTCAACGGCCGCATACGAGCAAGTATCCAGCAGCGAGTTCCCCCATCACGTCGGGCACGGCTGGCCTACCTAAGGGTGTGGTGGCCAACGGCTACGCCAACAAAGCGTCACCGGCGCTCTCGGCAAGCTCTGCGCCGTTTAAGAACAGCAACGGCTGTGTCGGCCTCTCGAGTTCGCTACCGTCCTCTCTGCCACCAATGCCACGCACATACACGTCAGGCTCCCACAAGCGACAGTCCCTATCGCCATCACCCGTAACACCGCGCTCCACCGTGCGGCGAGCGTCTGGCACTGCGGGTCTTCGTGGCAGGAAGTCTACCTCTTCGTCGGTCTCCTCCATCCGTTCAATGCACCCCACCCACCACCATTCCCACAGCAAAGCCAGTTCCACCTCCTCCGCCAATTCCGTTTCCACATCGGTCTCGAAATCCGCCCTACAAGCCAGCCGCAGTCCGCACCACTCCGTCAAGGTCCTTCCCGCCACGCCAACCACTGTTGGCTTCCCAAGCAACATCCGCTACGTCCGCGACCGCACCGGCCCGCCCCTTGGCATCGGCAGCATCGGAGGCCCCAGTCTCTTTGCCAACCCGTCCAATGACTACGGCTCTTCCGATGGTGGCGGTGGCAGAGGCGGTCTCTCCCACCTCAACACCAACACGCAGTACTACCACCTACCGCCCGCCCCTGGCTCGCCCAACCCCTTTGCTTCAGTCAACTCGGGAGGCTATTTTGGTCCGAGGATACCGGGCGGCGGCGGATCGCCTGTGGTTGGACCCGGTGGCCATGGCGGCGTGATGTTCGCCAAGAGAAAGAAGAATATCTTCAAGGGCCCGGTGCTCAACTTTGGCGGCAGTGTCGGTGGCGCTGGTGCTAGTAGTAGGCAGAGAGAGGAAAGGAGCAGTAGCGGTGCCTCCGGGTCAGCTTCAGCGAGTCATTCCAGGAGTGCGAGCGCTAGCGGCATGGGACGAAGGAGTGGGGAGATTACGATCCAGGAGGAGGAGGAGCCTGCGGAGGAAGAAGAAGAAGAACAGAACGTACATGGTGGCGGTGGGTATAGCGGCGTTGGGGGCTATCACAATAGCCACTGGGGCGGAAGCAGGACGGGCGCAGGTTGGGGAGGACCAGGGATGGCGGGCATGGAAGAGGAAGAGGAGGTGGAAGAAGTGGATAACTTTAGTCCCATCATCAGCGGGCCAGGCGAAATTGTGGAGGAGAGGATCATTGAGGATGGGGACGAACAAGACTGCGCCGAGGAGAGTGCGGACGAAGGGACGATTACTGATCAGAGATCGAGAAGGTCGAGACCTAGGTCGCAGGATCTTGATGAGGAAGAGGAGGGAATGGATGTCGCTGGTAATGCGAGGCGGCACTCGAACCCGAACTCGAACGCGAACCCGAATCAGACTCCAACGAGGCCGAGCGCTCACGGGATGGAGGAAGAAGATGAGGACGATCATGTCGATGTCGGCGAAGAGTTCAAAGGGCTTGGATATGATGTCGGGGTCGCGATAACTACGGCACCCCACAGGCTGAGCGCCGACGGGCCTCCGCTCTCGTCATCCACTGTTCGGGTCGTCCCGGAACAACAACAACAACAAGAACAACAACAACAGAGACGCGGGCACAGAAGAGGATGGAGTAATGGGACTAGTGGCAGTGGCAGTGGCAGCGGTGGTGGTGGAGGTAATGGCGCGAATAATGGGGAAGGGAGTAGCGGTAAGGTTAGCAGATGACGGTTAGTGAGGCGGGCCTTGCATATAACTAGTAAGTAAAGTGATGTCCTGTGTGTGTGTGTGTGTGTATGAAGAAGGGATAGGCAACAAACAGACCAGAGACCGGGCCAGGAAAATCAACAGTCGATGGGGGAACTGGAAGACTGAAGTGAGATGAAACGACAGGCGGCGGAGGGAATGGTTGAGATGGCTGGAAGGTGTGGAATCGGTCGGTTGTTGAAATGGAAAGGGGAGGTAGGAGAGGTCTGCTTATACCAACTACATTTTATTTACACTTAGTCTTTGTTTCTCTTTTTATCTTCTTTGTTAAACTTTTTTTTTTTCTTTTTTCTTTTTTCTTATACAAACTACATACACATGTACCATACCATACCATACCACACCATACATAGAGATACCTATCTATCCTACCACATAGCTGGTCCTGGGCTGACTCGTTGGACACGAGGACGGGAAGAGATCGAGAAGGATGTGGAAAGGAAAGAAGGGAATGAGGAGAATGGGAAAGATGGAGGGAAAACAGCTGGGGGTGGTCACGTTCAGTTCGCCGTCTTGTTCTCTCTCCCTTTTACACTTGTACACTTGTACACTTCACTTCTCTGTTTTTTACTGTTTTGGAGAGCAAGGCCCGCCTCACTACTTTTTACCTTTTTACCTACCTATCTATGTATAGGTACTTTTTACCTTTTCACATCATCATCATCATCATCATCACTTTCCTGTTTTTTGGTCTCTGTAGAAAGTTAAAGATACCACCACTTTATTCTTTCCAAATATTCGCTTTATTGATGTCTCGTTTATCGCGTTATTGTATACTGACTTTGGTGTGGAGAGTGACGCGCGGAGATGGAGACAGGGAGAGCAAGGGCCGGAGAAGAAAGAGCGAGAGGTCTAGAGAAAAGCGTGGTGAAAAAGAGGGAGTTGATGAGAACTTGAGAGAGGAGGGCGAGAGAGAGAAAGAGAGAAAGAAAGAAAGAAAGAGAAGCGTTGAATAGATTGGATCTATCACTGCATTACTACATCCCCCCCAGCAAGATTATGTTCAGTCAGGTATACAGCTACCAAGTGATGTGGGATAAATTTGGTGAATGGTATCTGCTATTGAACACGCTGATAACGTTAATACCAAAGAAAAAAAAGAGCCAAATTGAAAAATGCTAATATAAAAGACTATTTCCTCTCCCAATGGTATCAAACCCTTTTTTCCCCACCCCGCTTCCAGCAGGTCCAAACAGAACAAAATCCCTAGGTCTGGTAATATGTATAGGTCTGGTATTTACAAAAGAAAATCTCCTTCGTCATCATCATCTTCTTCAGATGATACAAGACTGGTAACTGAAAGATCCATCCATGGGCCAGCCCCCCCTTCATGTACTGTTCCTCAGCAAAGCTCCTCTCCCCCTTTGCTCACTCACTGTCACTGACTTAGGTAGCGGCGGTCGCTACAGCCGTCGCCACCGCCGGCCCATCCACCGTCACCGTCATCATTTCCTTGACCGTCTGCGTCTGCGTCTCCGTCACAGTCGCCGTCTCATTATGAATCAACGTATCCGTCACTCTGGCCGTGGAGATCTCCTTTTTGGTCTCGGTGACCGTGACCGTCTCCTTTTTGGTTTCGGTTTCGGTAACTGTCTGGACGACCTTTTCCTGTGTCTGCGTAGCTGTCGCTGTCTCCGTCACTGTCACCGAGACATAAGAAACCGTCGCTGCATCACTGCTTTGTCGATCGGCAGCAGCGTCAGCAGTAGCATCCGCAGCAGCAGCAGTACCAGCCAACTTGACGTGATTCTCAACTCCATTCAACCCCTTGTTATTGTTAGAGTACTGAGCTGGTTTAAAGAGGCGGTCGACTGTTGCCCAGTATTGTGCCTCGGATGCTTGTTGTTGATTGTCCATCGAAACAGCAGGAGCAGGAGCAGCGGTGACTTTGGCGGCTGCTTTGATGAGGCCATTGGCGGCGGCAAGTCCCGTGGGAGCAGAAGGGGCAGAAGGAGCCGAGGGAACTTGGATTGATTGAGTGGGAGCTTCAAATGCATCGTAAGATAGCAAGTCCGTCACGGTGCCGGTGACGGGGATGATTACGAGCGGGTCGTCGTCGGTGGTGCTGGATGGAGCGGCGCTGCTGGTAGTGAAAGGAGCGCTGATTGTGGTGAGGCTGCTGCTGCTGGTAACGCCGCTGCTGGTGGTGGTGGTGGTGGTGGTGGTAGTGGTGATGATGATGCTGCTGCTGCTGCTGGTGGTGGTGGTGGTGGTGGTAGTCACTAGAGCAGGAGCTGAAGATGGAGCTGAGAGGGAAGAGCCTGTAAATATAGAAATACACTGGTTAGGAAACGTCGTGGAAAGAGAGTGTTGACGGTAGTACGGTGAAGAAGGGTTTTGAGGTAGTTATGGGTTGGGTATGGGGGGAGTGATGATAGTAGGAGGGGGCGGCTTACTGCTGCTGATACTCGGAGCGACGCTGGCGGTCGAGGAAAGGATGCTGCTCGAGGCGACTAGAGGCATGCTAACGACGGAGCTGAAGCTCGAGGTAGGCTCGACGCTGCTGACGGAAGAAAAAGAGGAAGAAATCACAGCCACAGACGACACAGCCGGAGGATGTGCCGAGCTGGGATCTATGGTGAAGGTTATCGGGTAAGTGTTGCCGCCATCCGTAACAGTAGCAGTCACTGTGATGAGTGTCTTGCTGCTGTCAGTAGTAGTTGTAAGAGGCAAGCTCGCCAAGGAGGACGAGGTGACCAACGCGGACGAAGAAACGGGAGGCTGGACCGCAATAACACTCGATGAAGACGTGATGAAAGAGCTCGTGGTAGGCGGCACGGGCGCAATGACCGATGAAGCTGCAGCAGAAGTAGTGATAGCGCTCGACGACGATGCAGGTACTCCTCCAGGAGGAGGACCAACAACGGTAACAGTCACTGTCACTGGACCGTTAGAGCTGCTGCTACCACTCGCTCCCCCAGATCCAGAAGGAGGAGGCACCGTCATGGTCGTCGTGCCGGCAGATTGCGTGACCACCACTGTTTGTGTGACCTCTACCTCTCCTCCTCCTGCTCCACTACTTCCTCCAATGGGAACAGCATCAGCGCCCAAAACTTTTGCCGCCTCATTTGGCTCGTAGCAATCAATCACTACGCCTTGGACGGTAGTCATGGGCATGACGAAGCACTTCTTGCCACTGCCGCACTGAGCCACGTTGAACTTGCCCTGGGCGTTGCAGTAGGCACGACCGCCTTGCACACATGCGGCCTGGCCGGGGGTGCAGGTGGTGTCCTTGGTGAGACTGGAGAACTGCTCGTTGTAGCGGCGGGCGTCGGCAAGGTTCTTGGCGTAGATTTCGGGGGAGACGGTGGTGGTGGCGGAGGGGAGGGCGCCAGTCACGGCGGTGGGGAGGTCGTTAAGGATGTTGCTGGTGGTGGCGGGTCCGTTCGGTTGTTGGGGAATCGAGGCCGAGGCCGGTGATGTTGCTGCCGCTGACGATGAGCTGGCAGAACCTGATGCCGTCACAAACACTCCCCCAGGCACGCCGGAAACACCACTACTGCTAGCCACAGCCGCCCCCGTCGATGTCGAAGACCTTCCAAAGTCACTCGGAAAGTTCGTCGTAACTCCAATGAACCCAGGTATCGTGTAAGACACCACAATCGTCGTCGATCCACCACCACCGCCGCCCTCTGCTATTGTTGTTGCCGCTGTCCCATCCTCGTCATGCCTTTTCTGCCACGCCGCCTTGCTCCGTGCTTCACGACTCCCGAGAGGACCAGCCTCAGCAGCAGTTGTCAAGAGGCCGACGAGACCTAGTATTGTTGTAGCGGGTCGCATTTCGTTGGTGATCGTTGGTGGGTGTTGTTGTGATGCTCGAGTGGGTATATATGTATGTGTGTATGGGTGTAACCGATGGTCTGAGACCCGGAGTACCCGCAAAAGGCTTTGTGAAAAGAGGGAAATGAGATTGAATCCCAAACTGCTTGTTTATCTTCCGTTACGTCAAATTATGGTATAAATGTGAGAGAATCGAATTGATCGACACCGACCAGTCGGGTAGGACCAGGATCACCGTGTCGGTTGTTCCTGAAGGCGTGAGTCGGGCAAAGGACGGATGATCTCGTGGAAGTGGTGGTAAACTTGAGGAAAGGAGCTCAGTTGCCCTCTTTGTGTTACAATACTCCCCCTTTTGCTGACGGGATATACTTTGTACTGTGTGTAGTAGGCGGTTGAACTTCCCAAACAATGTAGAAGTGGACTGTGTGTGAATAAAGGAAGTATGGTAAACGCTTGTGTATTGAGAACAGGCGCCGATGATGAGTAATGATGAGTGAAGGAAAAGAGAGAACTGATGGAAAAAATGATGATCGAGTTCCAGAAACCGAAGTTAGAGAGAGAGCTAGAGAAGGATGGAAACACACAAACCCAGAGAAAATATGGGGAGAGAAGAAGAAGAAGGGGGAGGAAGAAGAGGAGGAGGAGAGAGGAATTCAAGGCAGAGAAGATATCATGAGCCAGTAGCCCAACTCCATGGCTCCTCCAAGGTGTCTCTTCGTTGGGCTAGCTAGCTAGCTAGCTCCAGAAAACCACATGGTCCTCGATGCAAGATGCGATGACAGGTAATGTCGCGTCACGAAACCCACGCACCATTCCTCTTTCGAGGGAGCCGCCGCCCTATGAAATTCTCTCCAGGCCCCCATTCGTGATCGTCCTTTGGATCGGTTTGCCCCGAGAGATGGGCATGGGTATAGGCCTGGTAAGAGACGCTGCGCAGCATCGAGAAATCACTGGATGGCCGGCGGCCAACTTTCGCGACCAGCCAAGCATCGTGAGTAAATATCCGACATGCCATGGATGGGGGTGGCGTAGGGAGTACCGCATGGAAGAAAAGTGCCTAGACTTGTTCGCTCAACTGGCCCAGTACCATACCTAGTGAGTCGTTGTTCGACTTTGGTACCGATACTGCGGCAGATCGATCCAGGCACACAACTGTGACGTGGGGAGATATGCCCCTCCCTCACCGGACGCGCTCCCTCAATCCTCGTCAGTCAAAGGTCTCTGCGCATAGTATACCTAGTCATGGCGCGTCGTGGCCAAGCGTTCTTTGTCTTCGACTAGGGGAGGGAGGGACCAGCGAGCGACTGGTGGTGGTGGTTGGTTAGTCACCGTCACTGGGGTAGTGTATGTAGTGTACCGACATGAAAAAGAAAAAAGTTAAACCAACGACGTCCCCTTGTTTCTCTTCCCCCTTTGTTTCCCAAAATAAGCAATCCTTCTCTCTCCACGAACCTCATTGGTTGCGCCAGCTTGGAAAACGGGTTACAGCCGCCCGCCATTCAGGGCCAATCATTCTCGGCTGACGGGGGTGTTCCTGAGGCTCTTTTGGACTGGCGGACAACAGCCCCCCCCTGCATTGAATGCTGGTTTTGTTCACGGATGCGGATGCGGATGTAACGTCAGCACTTTTGCTTCTTGCTTTTGCTTTTGCTTTTGCTTTGCCATGAGCTTATGTACATGGTGAGCTTGCCGCTCACCTATGGTACCTACCAGACGGATACCCGCTCTAGCAGCCAGGCTTTTGCAGCGGCGGCGCTTGATGAGGAAGATTTGAGGATTACCTAAATCACAAAAAGGGTTTTCTACAATCTCCTTTGACGCATGTAGGAGACGTGATGTTGGCTTAAAAGGCCCTATCGACGGTTATATATACAAGACCGCCCGGCGACCATCTGAATTAGATGTTGGAATTCATAATGCATCCTTCGCCTTCTTCCCCTTCCATGTGATGATGATGCTGATGGTTATGCAAACAAGACATGGGCCATATATCCCGACGTGTGTGAGCCAGCGCCAGCAATGGGTTTGACTTCACTGTACGGTTCCGCCCAAGACTCCCATCTGAATGAACCTTTGTCATCCAGCAGCGCCCATGTCAACACATTTTCCATATACCCTGCCATGCACATATATGCAAAATCACTCTGAACACGACCCGGAACGTTCAAGTCTAAATGAATAATGCTGTAAAATATGCAACTCCAATTGATGCTTTATGTTGTTTCTGTGGTTTTTTTTTTTTTTTTTTTTTTTTTTTTTTTTTTTTTGGGGGTTTCACAACTTCATCGACATGGCTGCTTTCCAAACAAACCGTGCACATGCTCTCCCTTCAAACTGCCAAACCATACCTCTACTCATCCATGATCTGCTCATTGCCTGATCCTCTGTCCGCACTCATCCATGCCTCCAGACAAATACAACAACAACAACAACAGACCATCATGCCACCCACGACTCCCATGGCCCCGGATATGACACTACCTCGTCGCACTACAACTTGACAATCGTCATGCCGTTGACCTTCATCGTTTCCGGTTCTGCGTAGTCTGCCTCTTCATCCTCCTCGTCCTCCTCCGAATCCTCATGGCCACTGTGGTAGTCACCATCGACCCCTTCCTGATCGTACGTCTCAGGGTAGAACTCGACGTCTGATTCGGGCTCCTCTGGCGCCACAGCTTCGTAGGTTGTGGTCTTGTTGTTGGCCTTGGAGAATGGGGAGGCGGTAGGGTTCCTGGATGCTTGTCTGGATGACCTCCTAGATGCACTTGAAGCCACCGTGACTTCCACCTTTTGCACCTTACTAGGTCGCACTCCCTCCTCATCAACAGCAGCAGGTGAAATCCTTTTCCTCGTCACCTCAATCATCTCCATGTCGTTATCGTCATCCTCCAACCCTGCGGCACTCGCTGACCCACCGCCGCCGCCAGCCGAAAAAGTAGAAATTGCCGTTGCTGGCGTGGTACTCCTTGAATTCTCACTCTTCGAGTCGTCGAGGTCAACCGCAGTAGGAACGGGAGATATCGATGGCCTCGTAGAGTCCGTCGTGCCAACTTTCAGCTCCTCTTCCATAACCGGTACCATAAGACCAACACCAACAGCATCAGCAGCCGTAGCCGTAGCCGTAGCGACAACAGCGCTCTCGTCATACAACGTCCCCAACCATGCCTCTCGGAACTTCAACCCAATAGCCAACGCCATATGCCTAGACACCGAATTACCAACCAGCTTCCACTGGTCTGTCGTCCGTCCCACCAACACCTCCTCATCTAGGTACCCTTGGGCCCGACGCATTTCCTGGACCGTATACGGCCGGTCTTCGTCCCAATGCAACCCAGGTCCCATGCGCGCATCACTAGGGTTAGAAGTAGTCGTGACGGTAGGGAACAAGGTCTTGGGATTAAGCCTTTTCCACCCCACGGATGCATCGCTTGTGCGGGTCTTGCCTTCGCTGGGAAACAGATCCCTGTCACTCTTGCTCATTACCCCGTTACCTTTATTCCATGCCTTGATGAAGCTCATGCCGTACGGGTGGGTGGGAATGCAGGCATGCTGGGCCCGGATGTAGGGCGTGATTCCGGACGCAAGACGATGATCCGGGAACGGGACACAGGCGTCCGGCTTTGCGTCCCCGACCTTGGGTAGGTCGGCGGTGCCTTCGCCGGCGCTGACGAACTTGAACGCGGTGGGGATGAAGCTTCTTTGAACATATGACTCTCCATTGCAGAGAAAGCCGATGTTGCGGTTCTTCTCTCGGTAATGGGAGTGAGATGGTAAAGGCGGGTCCGGAAGAGGGAGACCGGGAGCCGCAAAGTACAAGAACACGCGCTCACGGCTTTGGGGGGCGCCGTGAGCCCAGGCGTCTCCGAGGATAAGCTGGGCCTGGTAGCCCATGCCAACAAGCGCGCAAAACAGCTGTGAAAGGACATCTTGCTTCCGGTTCACAAGCGTCTGCACAATGCCCGAGACGTTTTCGAGGACGCCGTACTTGGGTCGGTAAAAATCGACAAAGGAGGCGAAGGAGGCTACCAGGGATTGGTTCTTGACTTGGTTGAGGACTTTTTTGTCCTGGGTAAGAAGTGAAAACCCAGGGCACGGGCTACCGGCGGCAATGAAGTCAACTTCACCGGGCCTGGGCACATTGTCGGAAAACTTACCCTGATACATGTTAGTTAGGCCTATACTAGTCAAACACTTTCGGAACGAGAGAGGACATACCTCCAGGGCAAGACGGAGAAGGTCGTCCACAGAGCCAAGAAAGGGGTGAGTCTTGTTCGGATCCGGGGTATTGGCCATATAAGTATGGATAGCCTTGTCCCAGATATCGTTGGCCCAGCGCATCTCAACAACGCCGCCCTCTTCGAGGCCTCGTCCAAAATTACCACCGCCGCAGTATAGATCCATTCCCCTCAGCTTTGGCTTGCCAAGATTCCCCAAGGGGTTGAATCCTTGACGCAAAGTGGTTGGGAATGTTTCAAGATCAAGCGGAACGCACCTCCCATGATCTTGCCTATGGGTAATGAAGAATATGTTCCCCGTCCCTCCTCTGTCGTATGGACTTGGGATTTGCTCGCCCGGGCGAAAGCATCTCACAACGCACTTGCCTACAATTCTCTCGGCCCGAACATCGATCAAATCTTCGGTATAGACCAGCTCGTTGGCTGGCGCATCTTGACGATCGACCGTTCTTCGTCGTAACAACTTTCTGAGCCGTACGAATGCTGTCTCTTTCTCCCCTTGCGTAAAGTATTCAACGACTTCGTACGGATCCGAAAGCTTGTCAGAGAGAGAAAGTGTCGCGAGAACCGTATCTCCAGGCTTATAGGGAGCTGCGGGCGGTCTCGGAGGCTGATTATGGTGGCAAGTCAAATGATCTTCCTGCAATGTAATCCAACGCCGTTGCTCGCTCTCGTATAATTGCCTGACGAAAAACTCCCCCTTGTTACTTTCCGGAGTGCCGAACCAGTCCACCGAGTGAACCGCAAGCACCTCGTTGCCCTTGACGCGGGCGTGGTGGCCTTCCTGACACGTGCAATGGTTGGAAAGGAAGAGTTCGTTGCGCCACTTGTATTTCATGGCACAGCATGGCGTATCTTCTGGTCGATAAAACCAGATAACGTCAAAACTCTTTAGGCTAAGGCCACGGCCGCTCTTGGTCTTGGCAGTATGGACTTTTTGAACAAGGCCAAACCACCTGTGATCATCCGTGTCAGTTGGTTTCCATTTGGTGTCCGTGTTTGCGCTGTCATCTCGGGGTGTTGAAATGACATCCCCGACCTTGATTTTGTTGACGAGGTCCTGGCTCAAATATTTATCGTGGGCGGTATGAAGTGGTTGGGTACTCAGTGGTTTTGGTTTTGGTTTCGGTGTCGGTTTCGCTTTAGGCTTAACGTCCCCCTTCGTTGAGGGCGGTGGTTTGTTTTCTGACGGAGTAATATCCGAAGATACGATAGAAATGATATCCGAGTCAACGGGTATGGCCTCCAGCACTTGCACTGGCAAGGGTCGGAGTGGTGTCGGCAGACTTTCTGTTGCGGCTTTATTCTTGATGTCGTCCTTGGTATCGTCCTTGGTATCGTCCATGGTGTCATCCTTGGTGTCAGCCTGGATGTCGTTTTTGATTTTCATCTTGAGACGCTTTGCGAGCTTAATCTCCTTCTCTTTTTCCGCGTCCTCCCCTGCCAGCCGCAACACCTTTCCAAGAATCATGTGTCCAAAGCACTCCTTGATGTAGGGAGTGACGATAGTAGCGGCAACAGTTCGATCGCCTTCGGTGACCACCGGCCCTGGTGGAACTTCCTGTCTGAAATACTGACCGGGCTTGACGACCATGAGTTCCCGGAAAAGTCGGTCACCCGCTGCCCTCTTGGCGCCTGCCACGCCGTTGATCTCCTTCCAGATGTACCCGATGTTGGCGGCGACCGAAGTCCGGAAATCGTCACTAGGATGCTGAGCCCGCCAGTTCTGGAAAGCCTTTGACTTCCCATGAGCCTTGGAGGCCCACTGAATAAAATTGCTCTTGAAGCAGCCAAGTGTGACCTCGCGCTTCCTTTCCACCATGCGGGTGCAATAATCGACAACATGCTTGCCGAGGTCTGCAATCCAAAGAAAGGGCTGGTAAAATCTTTGGTACTCAAGCGCGGGCTTCTTTAATAGGTAGTAAATTTCTTTCTTTGCGTTCTGCTTCGATCGCACCCAGATCTGGCCCTTGACGCTGTGCAGAGACGCACCGTAGTTACCCACAGGCAACTCGAGTACTTGCATACCTTTGACGTGGTGCTGAGTGTTACCAAATTTCAACACTCCGTCAAAGTAATACTTGTCGTGCAGCACCTTGGTCGCTACAAGCTGAAGTGGTCGCATTTCTTGAGGGTGGTAAGCATAGTTTACGTAGAAGCTGAAGTCGTGTAACTCAAATTCAATGTAATCTTCTTTGGTCTTGCCAGCAGCTTTTGCGGCTTTCAAGAGATCTTCAACAGCAACGCGCTCAGGTGTTGACTGCGGAGGCGGTACGAGATCATCGTTTTCATCGACTCTTTGGAATGTCGACCTTGGGTTTATCAGAGTCGATACTGGTAGGTCGACCGTAATGTGCTTACTACGCTGAATCACAAAGTCATCGTCTGGGCCCTCGTCTGAGAACCCATCAGGGAGATTAGCCTCATCTTCGGACTCGGGCACGGGTGCGGGCGCGGGGTCAAGGCTCTTTAAATCGGACTCGATTTGGAATTGCTGCTCGAGCTCGAGTTGACGTTGAAGTTGAGGGTCGTTGGGGCTTGGCGTGATAGTCGTCGCCGGTATGGGCTCAGGGTGCTCCTCTTCGACTGCCGGGAGTGGTTGAACGTAGCCACCCTCTTTAGCCAAACCCTGGCTGAGAACGGACGCGAACAAGTCCAAATAGTCTTCTTGAAAGCCCATGGATTCGGTGGGCACATCGATGAATATGCCGCCGTGGCTGCGATCCGGCGAATCCATGGCTTGGCTGTTAACGAACTAGCGCTTGGTTCTATTTGATGAGTAGGCGTACTCCGAAGCCAAGGACAAGGTTGAGGTCAAGGGTGAACCTGTAACAAGAATAACGACAGCCGGCTGGAGAGAGAAGGTATTCAGGTGTCTCTTGGCCAAGACATCTGGCAACTTATTGCGATATTGAATTTTTCGAATTATATCATGTTCAAGACAGGTGAGAGAAAACCATGATGAGATTTAGCAGTCCCCGTTTATGGGTGAAAGGTTTGAGGTCGTGTATGAGCAACGCCGGTTTGTAAAAGGGTGTAACAATAAAGCGACAAGTAGGAAAACCTCCTTGTTTGTATTGTCGCCAGTCTAGTATGTGCAATAACGGTGTTGTAATGCGATACGTAAAAACAGTGTCGGCTCAAGTGCTCAGATAGCCATCGAAATGGATGTTCAAATATTTTGGCTGTCGCGTGCACTCAGCGGGCGTAAAAAGCGAGTGGTCTCGAGGAGGCGGGTGCACACTGCAAAGTTGAGGTGACGGACCGCAAACAACAACGAACTTGAATCAGATGGACTTTCCTTTGTTGGTTTTTGGTTGTTTTTTTTTTGTTTTTTCTTTTCCCAAACTCCTCCCTTGTCCTTCGAATCCCTCACTTCCTTCCTGTTGCGGATTGTGTGCGGGTTTGCGTGCCCGAGACTGGGAAACTGGCTCCTCGTTCGACTGGGATGTGCAGCGAACGGAACTTCTTCGTGAGCAACGCGTCCCGCGACTGTGGGTTATTTTAGTTCATTGTCAACGGGCTCATCGTTGTGACGAGGGTTAGCTGTGACCAAATGTGGAAGCTCCGCCAAGCGAAATCAATTGCCCAATCAAGGAGCATGCGTCCCTGCCGGTTGCGGATTCTTCGACCGCACGAGCAGGACCCACCAAAGGCCGGCAACGGCCCACTTATCTCCCGTTTGTTGCACCGGTGCGCCCCGGAACTCCAGCCGGCATGTCATATTCAACGCTCAACAGTTCCAAACATAGTCCATCACCATAAGCAATCTGTACTTTCTCAACGTGCTGCTTAGATGCATATTCTTCGACCCAAGTTCACTAAGCACCCAAAAAAGACATCCTAGCAGACCGGGTATTCCAAAGCGCTCCTTGCTCGTTGGCTTGCTACTTATCTAGGGTATCTTGATCCCGGCGTACTGTGTATCCGCATGACTCAATAAGAGTTGGGAGTAATTCAATTGTCGCTTGTCCCTCCGCAGTTGAATCCAGCATCTTCTCGGCTTCATAATCCAGGCATGCCGGTTTCTTTGGGGTTCTGTGTGCCCGCAGCAGCTCCTTGCCTAACTCTTCTAACAACTCGAGATGGTTTATTGAGCCATGTATCGGTATGTAGCTGCGTGTTGAGCCAACGCGCAGCAACCACGGCATCCGTACCCTTCAGGTCTCCGTCCATTCTCTTTGCCGGGAGGTGCCAAGTGCAGCCTTGTGTCTGCCTGAGTGCTTCGAGCTTCTGCCTCGTTCTGACCAGCATCGTTTGTAGCGAATCATTGACCGGCAGATGGGGCCACATCTCCATAAAGTATGCAAACATCTGCATCAGGACCTTATACTCGGGTTCGCCTGGCTCCCTTGCATTCTCCAGAATGCGAGGGTCTAACCAAGAGTCAAGCACCCAGTTTACCAAGCTCAACATCAACTGCGCATTGCCCAGACATCCTAGAGCTTGCATATACCGGAAGATATGAGGCGCCGTCAGCGTGTACTGCAACGTGGGCAGCTCAAAACGTGTTGATGCGTCGCCGTTTGATGGGACCGAGATGGGCCTGACCATCTCTTTGAAAGTGGCATGGAGCTTTTCAGCAGCGAGGCGAATCACTGGCACCATTCTCAAATCTCCGTACTTTTCGGTTGGTGTTGCTGTAGCCTTCGCTTTCCTTGTTTCAAATGCCAGCGCGGCCGTCGACTTTCGTACCATGAGACTAAGTAGGTCGAAGATGGTAGTATCCACGCCTTTCGCGAATACCGTCAGCCGATATGCTTTCATAAACACCTTGAGCGTATGCAAGTGTGGGTGTGTTGTTCCTTCACCCTCTCTGACAATGTATTTGTCCGTGGCCAGAGCTCGGAGGATCGTGTACCACGGCCGCTTGTCCTTGTGGGCAGCCCTTGCGTTCCCCTGTTGGTACAGCTTGGTGATTTTGATAGCCAATGGGATATGGTTATGGGAGAACGACTGAGGGTCCGGGTCCGGGTAATTGGAGTGCGTTTTGCACAACAGCTTAATCCACGCATCGAAGACGCGAACGGGAAGGGTGTTTATCTGCTCAACATCCTGGGACCACCCAACCAAAGCTTGTCTCGCAATCGCGCTGTACCCGCCGTCCAGGATGTATTGCAACCCGGCCTCTATTGAGTTGGTGTTTCGAAGCAGAAGCTCGAGGAGGCGGTCATTTGGTCGGATATTGCGTTCCCGCATTTGTCGATACAAGTCCTCAGGAGACGGCGGAGTAAGTCTCGAGATCTCATAGGCGCTAAGGTTACTGTCATGAACTGGAAAGACATAATGCCGCGAGTCACCCGGTAGCAGCGGACTATCTGGGGGCACTTGCTCTGCAAAGAGCTTTTCCAACATGGCAGCATACACATCGGCAGTAGGCTGGAGGTTGGGTCGAGGAGGTCTCTGAAACTCCGTCCAGGCCTCCCTAACGTTGCGCGTGGCTTCGATGGCTGTAACCCACGTGGCGTAGACAAACATGTTGGGACTGTTCCATTTGGGTGGTCCGTCAGTCCTGGTCATAATCGTGCGCTGTCGGCCGGGCAGTGAACCACCCAGCTTGGTCAAAGCCTCATCAATGGGCTGAGATGGATATCCGTTTTCAACCATCATAATTCCTGCTTTAGCACTCCTGCTCAGATCTTCTTGACGATCGCGTTGCTCGTCCACTCCATCCCACGACAAACGGTATGGTGGCCAAGTCTTGGCAGACCGAATCATGGCCTTTTCCTCTGCTGGTGTCTTCTTCATCCCCAGCAATACCCTTCTTATGGAGCGGTAGCCGTTCTGGGTAATCAGCAAGTGGGGTCTCATTCTGACAGACGCGGCGAGAAGGACCTTCTGGGCTTCCCAGTTGTAACGGATGTGCTTGTAAGGAGCGATGGGCGTCCTCCTGTCAAGCGCACAAAGAGCGCTGTTGAAGATTCGACATCGTATTCGTTGCCATCGTACTGAGTCATCACCTCCGACGTCAACGTGGCAGGTCTCGAGATATGTCGCAACGAGATGAGCAACCGAGATCAGAGCAGCAGGCCATATGGCCGCGCAATGCCACATGAGTCGATGCATCATGATCTTGAAGACGTCAGATCTAAATTCTGGACCAACACGCTTCTGATTGAGTTTTTGTCTCGGTTCCAGGTAGTGTCGGGATATATAATCAAAGATGGCGGCGAGGCTCTCCGCTTGGAATATCCTTTTGTCGCGCCCAAGAACCATGTTCATGAGAAAATACGGCTTGAAGGTGTCACGAGAGACGAACCGCTGCACGATTTCGTCTCCAGTTTTTCCTTCTAAAATCCACGACCACTCTTCGAGATCGCTGGTGCTGTAGCCTTTCATTGCAAGACGCTTTATGCGCCTTGCCCATTCTTGCTCTGTTTCCAGATAGCTTGGAAGTCCCCTAAGGTGGTAGAAGGAGGTTCGGGACTTGCGCCAGTGCGCTACACGTTGCTTGAACATGAACTGTGCCAGACAACCGGGCAATCGAGGAGACTTGTTGCTAGCAAGAGCACGGAGAACACACCACTTTTCAAGTGGGTATTTGCGAGCTTTGCGCCTGATGAACATAGCAAGCGTCTTTGTAGGCGAAAACGGCGTGAACTTTTTCTCAAAGGGCAATTGAACTCCAGGGACCGGAGGCTCATCTTTTAGACGTCTCTCACGGCGGCTCAATCCCCCACGTGTCGCATGCCACAGCACCACAGACGGATCGGCCGAGGTGATGGAGGCGGCGGCGCCAGACGGAGCGGGTTCGGCCGGGTCCCAAGCATGGGGTATTCTGTTGCGGCGGCTCAAATCCCCAGCTCTTTCTAGTACAGGGAACGGATCGGCCGAGATGATGGTGGTGGAGGCGTCGAGAGGCGGAGCGGGTCTGGCCGGAGCCGCAGAGCCGGTGGGGAGGACATTTTCGGCTTCAGCGCCGGCGCCGGCGGGAGCGGCAGCGGCAGCGGTTGAGTGTCTTCGGAAACTACCATCCGATATTGAAGAGGAGCAAACGGACGACCAAGCGGGGAGCTGGTGCAAATTCAACATGGGACATCAGTCAGCGCTCGTGGCCAGCGACAAGGCACCCAAGGGTGAGAGAGTCATGAGGGTTCCACATGTTTACCTGGCAGCGCTTCGGGGTTGTCGCAAGTCGTCGGCCTGTTGCTTGCACACCTCTTAGGGCGGAACCTTTAGTACCAGACATTGATGTAGGCAGCCAACCATTCTGAATTGACGGCAGGCTGGCGATGAATCGGAGGTCTTTGCATTGGCGAATTTCAACAGCGTTTCGTTGTTTGGGCGGTTTTGGGGGAAATCTGGCTGAGGTGTTCCCCGAATTCTTTGGCGTGCAGGCGCTTCTAGCATTCGGCTCTGGGGCTGCACTAGCGGATGCTACCCCTCATTCCACCCCCGGTTGCGTGCAGCAGGTGCCGACGTGTAGTTATTACATAGTATCGATAACACCGAGCAGGGCGGGCAGTGTTACTGTCGGCTGCCTGCCGTGAGAAATGGGCGTGTTTGCGGGACGGAACGAAGGGATGGAAGCTCACGTCTGAAATGGAAGACGGGAGGTCTGTGCTCCTTCACGTCCACAGTCATTGACATCAAGCCAGGCGGGAAAGGGGGTTTAGCTCTTGGCCAAGTGCAAGTACAGGTACTTGTGCAGCCTGCATATCGAGAAGGGCTGCCAAGTACTCAATACCGTGTTCTTGGTCAGCCTCCCAAAGTTCTCCCAATGGACACGGCCGCCACGAGATTGCATTGACCGTTCGTCATCGCAACAAAACTCCCAATTGCACTACCACGTCGTCGATCCACGACGCAGAGGAACCCCGCCGCCCTTTGCGCTGCGCATCCACAGAATGGCCTCTCTCAAGCGAAAACGTCACCGAGGCGGCACCGACTCAGGAACGAGCTCCTCCGAGGCTGCGGCGGCAGGTGGTGTTGGCGCCGCTACCGCTGCTCCATTGGCTTCAGGTTCCCCTGTAACCAGGGCGCGCCGAGCGACACGCCAGACATCGACCGCCCCACTCCCCGTCCTTCCCGACCCGGAACCACCCCGACGGCGCCGACGCCGGGACAGCACTGGCACTGGCGCTGGCGCTGGCCCTGCCATCGACCAGTCTTCCACGTCACCACCACCAACACCACCACCACCACGACCGCCGGCTCTCCGTGGCAAGGAAAACATACCGATGCAGTCCAACTCGCATCACGGACATGCTCCAATCATCAAAACTCGTCTGACGCGCCACACCGGCTTCGACTTTGACCCGCCATCAGTGCCGCCCACGCCGCCCACTTCCAATTCCCATTCCAATTCCAGCTCGCATCCTTCGCGACCCCACGCCACCAGCTCGCACTCGTCCACTTCTTCACATTCCGGTCCCCGTACAATTACGCCCGCCCGATCAATCACGATCAAGACCTCAACAGCCCATCAATCACCCCTCGCACATCCGCACCAGGCGCCGACTGCGTCTCCCCTGCGTGCTCCTGCCCCCGCTCCGACTACGACAATCCTCCCGGGTCCTCTCGCCGGAGGACAGGTACGACACGACTCGGCAACAACTCATGGCCGTGGTCGCTCCGGTGCGGGGCCGGTGGTGCTCCCACACCACAGCATAGTCGGGCAAAACAAGACCATCTCCATGCCACCACCACCACCACATCAGAACCCACAACAACAAACACATCGCTCACCCATTGCGAGGCCTGGCCCGAGTGGCGGGAAATCGGACAGACCCGAGCGGGCACCCGGCGAGCGGCCAGACCGTAACATCGACAAGGTCGTATTGGGTGACATATGCTTCCGGGCATGGTACCCTTCCTACTATGGAAAGGAAGTTCTCGGTGAAGGCCCACCTAGTGTTGGCACGACGATTGCCAATGGGACAAACCCTTCGAATCAGGCGGCGCATGCACACCAACCCCACCACCAGCCGCCTATGCTCGACCGCCTTTATGTGTGCCCGTGCTGTTTCAAGTACTCCAAGGAGCTGGTTGCCTGGAGGAGGCATGTCTGCTTGTGTGAGGCTCGGGGCCACATTCCCGGAACCAAGGTCTATGTGCACCCAAAAGGGCGGCGGACAGTTCTCGTCCCGACTGGGCCGGCTCCGAAGCCTGGAAGGGGTAAACGTGGCAGTATCGGGCAGAAGATGGTCGAGGAGGTGATCCAGGATGAAGGAGAATGGAGTATTTGGAAGGTAGATGGGGCAGAGGACATGGTAAGCACCGCTCCCATTGTCATTCTTACGGAACATCATCATCATGATTATCATGTGAAGTTGCTGATATCCTTTACAGCTCTTCTGCCAAAACCTTTCTCTATTTGCAAAACTTTTCCTGGACAACAAGTCGGTGTTTTTCGATGTTAGCGGCTTCCACTACTTTCTGCTTGTGTTCACTCCGCCTGATGCCCCGACGGACCCGGACTCGGACGTAACCGAGGTCGTCAAGCCTCGCGGTCAAGTTGTTGGTTTCTTCTCCAAAGAGAAGATGTCATGGGATAACAACAACCTTGCATGTATCCTCATCTTCCCGCCTTGGCAGCGCAAAGGTTTGGGTGCGCTCCTCATGGGTGTATCGTACGAGATATCTCGACGTGAGGGGATCATTGGCGGGCCCGAAAAGCCCATCTCCGAACTCGGCAAAAAGGGATACAAGCGTTTCTGGGCCGGTGAGATAGCCCGTTGGCTTCTCAGCTTGGAGCCGACAGGCACGACACCAGGCGAGGAAACGGTTGTCGACATTGAAGATTGCAGCAAGGCAACGTGGATAGCCCCCGATGATTGCTTAGCGGTGCTGAGAGAGATGAACGTTGCTGAAGACGCGGGTAGGGGTCCTCCTAAGCCCAAGATTCACGAACCTAGCGTGGAAGAAATGGGCACCACTTCTTCGGAAGCACCAGCAGCAGCAGCCGCTGCTGCTGCAGTAGTGGAGGATATGCCGCGGGTTCGAATCACACTGGAAGCTGTGCACAACTGGGTGACCCGGAATCGCATCAGCTTGGAAAGGACCTGCGATCCGACGGGCTTCATCGATGATTTCGTCATGGAGGAGCCATCTTCAGAGGAAGAGGGATGAAAACTCTTACAAACCAAATGACTGCCGGTGTTGCCTAGCTGATCATACTAGGCGTCCGTGGCAGTTCTGTTTGTATGACATTTCATGAGGAGATGGACAGCCTGCAATCTCCATGCAGAAAGCCCCCTTGCTCACTCGACTTGCTGCTGGACGATTATCTGCTTCGAGCATTGTATTCCGGGTAAAGAAGCTATCGGCGCTCTATTAAATATGCTTGAAGGCGGCACTCTCAATGGTCGACGTCTTGAGGACAGCGGTGGAGTCCCCAGTTAGGAAAGGATCACATACCGGAAACGACGACATTTGGCGATTTACCAGTTTCTACCAGCGAGTGAGTTTACTTCCAAATTTGCTTTACAAAACAACCTCGTTAACCTAATAAACAACCAACCAGTACGAAACCACATTGTTTCCCAGGAACCACAACAATCGCTTCAGCAAGCCTACTGCTCAGTTCACTGACGAAGCTGCAATGTATTCATCATAGTCGTTCGGTGCACTGTACCGACAGCCTCAGCGGATACAATATGCTCAGAGGCAGAGTGCCAAGCGATGAAGATCCCATATGACACATCCTGCGCACAACTAGGGAATTCATTCCTGGGATGGAAGGGTCATGCTTTCGGGAAAAGGTATTGTGCAGACGGAAGGTGACGGATCTTTGTGTTTTATCATAAGCACACTACTTGACGAGCGTAGCTCTTGCTTCGGATCCGAATACCAGGAAGGAGAAGAGTGAGAGAGAAACCCGAAAGAAAAGACGGGTCGAGGAGGCTCCGAAAGAGGGTATGGCGCACTAAGAGCTGGCGCTCTGCTCAGCAAGATAGGGAATTTAACATTACATATAAATAATGTATAATCGCGATGCTCCGGCATTTTCAATCGCCTTGTATCACACTCGACCTTGTAACCAAATGTATTTCGTCGTTAAAAGGTCTGTGTGAGCTACCAGATGTCATATTTCAATATATTATTTCAAAAGTTACTAAAGAACGTGAACAGTATCGCACAAGGGAAAGAGTGAATAGGGAAGGTAGTTACGGGAGTTGTCTATATGCAAACAGGTAGAACCATTTGCCAAACACGCATGGAAGAACTTGGGTCAATAAATTTCGATTCGCTCTTATAGGTCGCAAACCAAAGTGAAAATCACTAACCGGGCAATTAGAAGGTTTCCTTTGTTGTTGTATTTGGTGATATAAGAAGTTCTTCTTATAGTTCGTGGAACAGCAACTCCATTCTGATGTGGATGAAACTACATGGTACACTAGGCGAAATGGGCAAAATGCAATAAGCTCCAAAAAATGCACAATTTTCCCGTGCATTTAGCATTCGGCATTCACTCAGTAAGGTACTCATCATCCACTGTGCGTGCGGGCCGGAGTGTACACTATGTAATCCACTCCACTTTTGACTGCAAAAGTCCAAGTGAATGTCATTCGGATGCGCTGTGCACCGGTTGATGTTGCTGTAGACATCGACATCTTACAGCGCTGTTTGGACATTGCCCTGCAGGATTGACATGAAGCTCCCGCAAATTGAAGGTGTGCATAAGATTGGATTGGATGATAAGACCGAGTAAACGAAAGAAGTTTCGGTGCAAATCAATGACTCTACTGTAAATGTACTTGATCAAGAGCCATCCGAGCCTTGAATATCTGGTGACAGCTCTTGTTTTAACACATCCCAGAGCCGGACACCAACAGCGTAAAGTCGAGTGCCAACACCGTATCGAGCTATACCTTACCGCCCATCGAGCTTCCTATCGCCACTGCTTCAATTTTGGTTGCGATTATGCGCATGCATGTTTTTGTGCAAAGACACGCGGCGTAAACAGTGAGGAGCCGTTCTATGTTCTCCGAGCCTGTCGTCATTACTAGTGTTTTTTACAACCGATACTGGCTGCTTTCGTTTGTCCCACAGTACATAGCTGTTTTCCCCAAGGTGCACCATGCGAAAGTCGAGCTTCAACCAATGGTAATTGTCCATCACAGCTTTTTGGGGGTGGGGGACACGGGTTGCTTACCCCTGTCTCAAGTGAAAGGGAGCCTCAGTGCCTCAGATGGGCAGCAGCCCAAAAATTTTCGGCCAGGATTCGCGGCGAGCTTGCTTTGCCTGAGAACTGTCAAGGTGTGCGCGTTGGCCAAAACAACAAAACCAGCACCGATATCAGCTGTAGACTGTTGACGGGCAGCTTCTAGCAGAAGCTTGGTTATTTTGCCCAATTATATCATAGTTGACAGAGAGCTGCGTGTATGAAATGTTGAGCTTCCCAAGCCAATGAGCTGTGCCACAAGAGAAAAAAGCTCAGGCTATATTCCGATTTTGCCCGATTAGCTGTCCCTGCTGTGCTGCCATCTCTTTGGGGGAATGCTGTGAGAAAAAAGAGCATCAACAACAGCATCACCAGCACGACACAGCAGGCAAAAGCGAGCAGCAAGTCGTCAGAAAAAGCAGTGTACCAGCAGCCTCCAGGTTCTGCCCGTCTTGCCCTGCGTGCCACAGCAATTTTCCCCTTCAAAAGACGAAGCACTGGGCAAGCTGGGTGGTCCGACCCACAGAATGGTGGGCACCAGAAAATGCCTCCGGCCTGAATTGACCAACGAGAGCCGGTGCTTGGCGGTTTGGAGCCGTTGCCCGGTCAAGCCCGAGGTTTCCTGCACTCGCTGACCACTTGTTCTTCCCGCACCGACGCACTTTTCCTCTCACCTCCTCTTTTTCTCTCACTCCCGTAGTCCAGCTGTCAACTCTCCCCTCTCCAGCTTTTTTCTCAGCCTTTCCCGACTCGTCCACCTAGTATCTCTTCGAGAGTATACCCAACCACAGACAAAATGGCCTCCACTCGTGTCCTCGCCTCTCGCCTGGCCTCCCAGATGGCTGCTTCCGCCAAGGTTGCCCGCCCTGCTGTCCGCGTTGCTCAGGTCAGCAAGCGCACCATCCAGACTGGTAAGCGGTGATTCGGATCTTAGCGAGCGACTCTTCCCATCACATCACGACCGAGAACCAGCGAAGAGAAAATTTTTCCTCATGTCGCTGCTGCCCGACGATCATCCATCAGAATTGCAGCGCGACATTTCGTGACGCGGGAATTGTTGAGATTATGGGCAAAAACCAGAGTCTGACATGTTCCTCCAGGCTCCCCCCTCCAGACCCTCAAGCGCACCCAGATGACCTCCATCGTCAACGCCACCACCCGCCAGGCTTTCCAGAAGCGCGCCTACTCTTCCGAGATCGCCCAGGCCATGGTTGAGGTCTCCAAGAACCTTGGTATGGGTTCCGCTGCCATCGGTCTTACCGGTGCCGGTATTGGTATCGGTCTCGTCTTCGCCGCCCTCCTCAACGGTGTTGCCCGCAACCCCGCCCTCCGTGGCCAGCTCTTCTCCTACGCCATTCTTGGTTTCGCTTTCGTCGAGGCCATCGGTCTTTTCGACCTCATGGTTGCCCTCATGGCCAAGTTCGTAAGTAACCTAAATGCCGCATCCGTTGCAGCATGCTCATGGATGCCCAACTGCTCCCCGCGCTTGGACGGCTCTGACGTAACCTGACCTCTAGACCTAAATGCATCCAACCATGGACGGGCAATACGGCGAATCCTAGCTGGAGCCATCGCCTGTACATATGGAGAGAGCGGACGAGCCGGCTTGTACGAAAAGGTTCATGGTCATATGCGGCATTATCCACACCGCATATCCATTGTGAGATGGGGTGAGGGAGTGCATTCGATTCGGCATAGAATTGCAGCATAGACGGAGGAAGGGGCATATAGACCTTGAAGACCGTGGAGTGACGAGCTTTGGCGATCTCTCCGTCTCGTCGGTACTGCCGGCGAACCTGTAAAATAGCCCGGAGCACTCTCACATCGCTCTCCAGGGACATTCCATCCACAAAAAGAATCTCTTCCATCGTCGACCAACATAACGCGTTCTCCTTAGTCCCTGAAGCGTGAAACGTAAAATCGAGATGCATGACATGTTTACAGTTTCCAACATCGCATCATGGACCTGCAGGTGCGGCAGTCCTGCGACATTCCCCGCATTAGGCGCCGGAAACGCTTGTTTTGGCGCCCGATTCGATATCAAAAACTCAAATTCCGGCCCGGACGAGGTGGTTCATAACGGAGATCTTCCGGAGACTCAGACGGCCGGAGTGGATGCAAAACAGTACGGACAGACGGGGAACCGGTCATGGATGACCACGGGGCTCTCGGGCCTTTGCGGATGGCGGGGAGGGCGGAGGCGGGCCCATCCAAGCTCCAGCCACGGAGGTGAGCAACTTTCTTTCGGTCGGGCGGGGCTGGGCCTTCACAACCCCTCCGCTAGCCTCCGCACCATCCACGGACGGCGAACGAATCCGAGCTCGAGCTGCCAAGTTTCCATCCATGTAGGTTGGCCACGATCGGGGGGGTGTCCCCACTCCAGACCTGGGACGGAGCGGACGAGAGGTCCAGAGACGGTCCGCGCTTTGCGTCCTCGTTTCTTCATCCGCCCGCGTGCGACTTGCAACTGCAACGTGCTTGCTGCCGTGCCCGTAGCTCGCTAGCTTCGAGGCCAGGGCTGAGGCTTGTGATGTGTGGATGAGCGAGTGAGTACCCACATTTATTGATAGCCCACTTTCAACCTTTCGTGGATTAGTGGAGTCATTTGTGCGCCTGGCGATGTGACGTCCGATGATGTGTTGTTGGTGTTTTATTCCGGATTTGTTTTTGCATTGATTTGTTCATGGTTCATGGATCTGATGCTTCGGGATGATGTCCCTGGAGAGGATAATGTGATGAATATGAGCTGAGAAGGAAGTGACAGACACGATAGCCAGCAGAATACAATAAATGGTCGTGACTGAATAGATTGAAACAATTCGCAATGAAAGACAAAATCCAGTGAGAGAACTGAAGCGAAAAACAACCTTCAAGTTGATGTAAGGTGGGAGTTTCATCCGCTGGGGAAGTCAAGTTCAAAAGGTGAAAGATAGCTTGTGTTCTTGCCCCTTCTGAAGCAGCTTGGACGAGACAGACCAGACCAACATTGTAATTAAGTTAAGCAGCTGCCATGCCAGGGTGCCTTCTATGCGCTTGCTCAAAGCCCTCTTCCAACGTGATACAGCATGAACACTGGGTCGTGTATGTGTCAAGTTGTCACGCTCTTTCTAACTTCAGGAGACCGGTCAAGCAAGAGAGGACATCGAGCCGTCCCGTTCCTTCCTCCCTGTGGTGTAGCAGAATGTCAACTCGACACCATGATTTGATTACCCCGCTCAAAAGGAGTTACACAACAGCAATTGCGAATGGGACGACCCAAGCGGCCAGCCGGTCTAGAGGGTCGCGCGTATATTGCCGAGACCTGTTCTATCCCATATGGTGCCCGGGCATGCCAATACATTGGTTGGAGAGGGTTAGAGAGAGCCTCGAGTAGCAACACAGTAGACGTGGATGGTGTAAACAGCGGAAAGGGGTTTGTTTACTGCAAAGCTAGGAAACCCAAAACCACCTACTAAGCCAACTTGAAGGCAATGCGACAACTTGCCGACACCAATCTCACCTGAAGGAAGAATGTCGTTCGAGGAATCTGGGACCAAGTACCAGAACGCATGAACTGCAAGCAAAGACAGAATGACACAGAGGTTGCGCTCCATGGGGCAAAATGTAAGCCCGAATCACCAATAGCGATATTATTCCCGTCTATGATCTATGTTACTTATTTCATCACGCCATCCAATCATTACATTGTATACTTTAAGCCTTGACAAGGAGGTTCTGGCCAGTCATCTCCTCGGGCTGGGGGAGACCCATAGCCGCAAGGATAGTGGGAGCAACATCACCAAGGACACCGTCCTCCTTCTTGAGGCTCCAGCCCTCAGGGGCGTTGGCCATGATGAAGGGGACCTTGTTGGTGGTGTGCGAGGTCTTGGGCTTGCCGTCAGGGAACTTCATCTCCTCAGCGTTACCGTGGTCCGAGGTGATGAAGAGGATGTAACCCTCCTTCTTGCAGCCCTCGAGAATCTTGCCAATGGCCTTGTCGGTAGCAGCGCAACCAACGATGGCAGCCTCGTAGACACCGGTGTGGCCAACCATGTCAGGAGGAGCAAAGTTGTTCATGACGAAGGGGAACTCCTGTTCACCGAGACGCTTGACGACCTGGTTAGCAACACCATCGGCGCTCATCTCAGGAGCCTTGTCATAAGTCGCGACGCTCTTGTTGGAGGGAACGAGATCCTGGCTCTCATCACGAGTTTCGAGGGGGAACACCTTCTCGACACCACCGTTGAAGAAGAAGGTGACGTGGGCGTACTTCTCGGTCTCGGCAATGTGGACCTGCTTGACACCCTGCTTGCCGAGCCACTCAGCGAGCACGTTGTCCATTGCCTGGGGCTTAAAGGCAACATCGAATGGATAGTCGGACTTGTACTGGGTCATGGTGACGAGCTTGATGTTGGGGAAGGGGAAGTCGGGCAGGGGCGAGCGGTCGACATCACCCATGAGCTGAGTGATCTGGCGGACACGGTCGGAGCGGTAGTTGAAGAAGAAGACGGTATCGTCCTCCTTGATGCGGCGCTCATCGCCACCAACGATGATGGGCTTGAGGAACTCGTCGTTCTCGCCCTTCTCGTAGCGCTCCTTGATCGTCTTGACGGGGTCGGTGCTCTCCTCACCCTCGCCAAGGATCATGCCCTTGAGGGCAATCTCGACACGCTCCCATCTCTTATCGCGATCCATGGCGTAGTAGCGACCGACAACGGTGGCAAGCTCACCGATGCCAATCTCCTTGATGGTGTCAAGGAGCTCCTGCATGTAACCAGCGCCGGACTTGGGGTCGGTGTCACGGCCATCGCCAAAGAAGTGGATGAAGACCTTGTGGACGCCAGCCTCCTTGGCAGCCTTGAGCAGGGCATAGAGGTGTGTCTGCTTGGAGTGCTATGGGAAGAGAACTGTCAGCAATTGTGCAGACTACCAACAATCATCCGCTGTTCCTTGGACACGGATCACTTACAACACCGCCGTGGGAAACGAGACCGCAGAGGTGGAGACGGCCGTTGCCGTTCTTCGCCCTCTCAAAGGTGGCCTTGATGACTTCGTTCTGGCTGAGCTCTCCCTTCTTGATAGTCTGGTCGATACGGACAACGTCTTGCCAGACGACACGGCCGGCACCAATGTTGAGATGTCCGACTTCGGAGTTGCCCATGAGACCCTCGGGGAGACCGACGGCAAGGGAGGAAGCCTCAAGCTCAGTGAAACCGGTGGCGCTCTTGGACAGCTCGTCCATCACAGGGGTCTCGGCGGCGGCAATGGCATCGCCGTTCTTGGGGGACTCCTCCGAGGGGATACCCCAACCGTCAATCACGACTATAGGGCGATCGGATGAGCATCATGATCAACCAAGCCAGTTCCAGGTAAACCAGCATGTAACACGCGACCAGCGCGTAGTCAGGACGGCGGGAGGACGTACTCAAGCAGGCCTTGTGTTCGGGAGCCATTGTGGCGATATTTATTGGAAATATGTAGGTGTACGTGTAGGTGTTAAAGGAAAAAGCTCTATCGACAAGATCTGTAGCGCAACAGGTTTATTAGGAACGGCGAACAGAAAGGGCTGGTGACGGAGATGGATGGGATTGCGGACAGAAGACTGATAACTAACTGACCTTTCTACACAATTGCGCGGCAGGATGGCAAGAGCAAAACAGGATCAGATGAGAGTAAGACCACTCCGAGCCCAGGGTGTTGAGAGATTTTGTTGGTGGGGTTACAAAGTTTCGTAATCGATCAATTGGCATCAGACACCCGATCATTTGGTTGACTATTTCTGGATGTGTCTGCCGATTGCCCGCGCCCGCAGCCTGTGTGAGCTTCCCCTCAGGCCGGGTCGGCCCCTCCATTGGCATGGAACCCCACCTGACGTCGCTGTGGCGGGGATGGAGCTCCGACTTCCATCCCACTGTTCCCCAGCAGGTCCCTAGCAACAAGCTTTGCACAGGGGCACCTAGAAAGGACCGACTTCGCAAGGGCCTCTAGACCCGCCTAACAGGGCCCCCCAGCGGCGGCCGTCAGCATCATGAAGCAATCACAAGGTTTTGATCTCCCAGGCACGCTGCGGCCGCCGCACACGATAAGCGCGGACCCCACCGCTCCGACGGGAAACTTTTAAGGTTAGAGCACATGGATTTCACACACTAAAACCCTCCGTTTCATCAGGTTATCGCCGAACAACAAAAAAGTCAATTGGAATTCCACAATACCGCCGGTGTTAACAATTCCGTAGCCGTCGCCATTACGTACGTGACACGTCCAATACCGGTCTTGGCTTGGAGAGTTAGCGCAACGGAGCTCCAGCGTCAACCACCGCCACAACACCGACAACAACAACAACAAAGACGTCGACGGCGACGACGATCGCGATCACCAAACATTCAACATATTTCACTGGCCATTAATCACAACCACAGCCAACACCACCTCCCATCCAACCAGCCATCACACCGAACTAAACCAAAACACAGCAACAACAACAACAACACCAATACCAAAATGGCGACTCACATCCCCCCCACCCTCTCCCCCGACGCCATCGACACCCTCACCGAATTAACCCTAATCCTCACCAAATTTCGCGCCGCCCAAGCCTCCGCCCGCCGCGACGCCTCGGCCGCCGGCGCCGTCGGTGGTCCTTCCTCCTCCTCCTCATCCATCCCCTCCCACGGCCCCAACTCCAACGCTCCCATCAGCACCCCCGCCCCCGGCGCAGTAACAGGCACCACCCCCCTTCCCATCCCTACCTCCAATCCAAACTCAACGACGGCAGGGTCGTTCAGTGCAAAGGACCTCCCCCAAGCAACGGATAACCTCAAGCACAAACTTCAACGAGCGCGACAGGCGGTTTTGGCGCTGCCGGATATTGGAAGGACGATTACGCAGCAGGAGAAGGAGATTGCGGAGCTGGAAGAGAGGAAGAGGAAGCAGGTTGCCATGTTGGCGAAGATACGCGACGAGGGACTGCAGTTTGCAAGGTTGGAGCAGAGTAGACGGGATGAGGAAGGGGAGAGGATGGTTGAGTAAGGAAGGTTGAGGATTTTGGTGAAACGCTCTGACCATTCTGCCTACTGCTTGGGCCTCACCGTCGCCCATCACCTTTGACGGCTGGAGTGAACACAGAAATTGGCGAGAGGGGTGTTCATGCTTTCTCTTGAGGGGGGTTTGCTAGAATGTCTACGTTGGACACCGACATGACTATCGCTACAGGTATTGTCTTTCCCAACCGACGCCGGCAACGCCATGATGCTCTTCGACACCACCATATACTCTACACTACAACACCATACGATACAACTCGAGCCGACCGCAGGAAATACCATTACCCGGCCTGGAGCTAGTTCAGGTTGCCGCAGCCCCCCAAGACACCTTCCGGAGAGTCTTCATACTTGATGATCTTCTCGGCTTCTACGCCTCAGCACCAATGCCGACTATCCTCAAAATGTCATCAAGGCCTGCACCGGGGTATCCGGGGACCTTATCCTTCCAAACATCCTCCGTGATGCGTTGCTCTTCTGGAAGCACGCTCCAGTTTGGCGAATGCTCCGCCTTCAACCACTTGAAGTCGTCCACCTGATCCCACATGTTGGTTGTTTCGTCCTTGTCGGCCGACTAGGCAAAGAGAAAGGCTTGGTCAACAAAATCACTACCCAAACAAAGACATTGAGGAAGGAAAAAAAGGAGCAGGAAAACAACTCACATGAAACTTGGGCGCCGGTGCAAACCTCAACCCCTTACAATCCTCGATAATCGGCCTACTGGCACAATACAGATAAAAATCCACGTTCTCACACTCGTGGATCCGCACCTGTCTTGCAACAACCAGCACCTTGCTGTCACGCAGGCCCGTTATGTGCACCGGCCCATCCACGTGGCCCGCAACTATCAAGCTGCCCGAGATGTTTTTCAGCGCCAGGCTCGCAAACGGTGCGCCGCCAGCGCACACCCGCGTTGGTACCGACATGTCCACGATGCATCCCTTCATATCTGTAAGCGCCCCAGCCGAGGTCGCCCTGGATGCCGACAGCGGCAGGATGATGTGCAGCTTCTCGTGGCCCGAGAGCGTAATGTCCCGCGCGGTCGAGAAGCTCGGCTTACGGACTCTCGAATCCGTTTGGTCCTTTGCAATCTCTTCGTTGTAGTTCTTGGCGGGAAAGGAGGGCAGGTGGCTGAGGCTGTCCGAGGAGGATAGCTTTGAACCGGTGGCGGCGGCGGCGGTGGCGGTGGCGGTCACCGCCAAGGGAGAAGAGCTCTTATCTTGACCTCCCGCGGGAAGCATGTACCGGGCATCGTTCTTCTTGTCGGCCACGGCGTCTCCTCCGGATGGTGCACTGCGACGCTTGAACTGGAACCTGCTCTTGGGCGCGGATTTGGCTTGGGCCTCGTTGAGCTGGTCCGTCAGCTGCTTGAGCGCTTGCGAGTAGGTGCGCTGGTCGTAGGCGGGCACATAGTCGGCGGCATCGGCGACTTCGTTGGATAGTCGTGAGATGCCGGTCAGGATATGCTCGATGGCATCTTGGCGTTCGCCTGCAACGGCAGAGAGGTTGGCGAGGTGGCTAATTTGCTCTTGGAGGTCTTTCGGTACATCAGTTAGACTTCCTGGAGCCAAGCGGTTACGGAACTATTGGGAGACCCACTTGCTACGGTCCCCTGGAATTGACGATAGAACGTCTCCTTGGGTGTCTCCTTATGGGCAGCTCCTTGCGCAGACATTTTATGAGTGACCTTGTATCTGTCTGTCTTGTCAGCCGGTTGCGTTACGAAAGACTAAATCGAAAGCCTTCAACATTTTCAAATCGCAAAGGTTACACAACGTTGAGTGCCTGAAATCCTCCTTTCTCAGGTAACTTGCGCCATGGATATAAAGTGCAGTTATCAATAACTACAAGATCCGGCTCAACATATGCGTGCGTTTCCTCACTCCATGTAATACCATTTCCCCTCGGTGATGCAAGATGCCGACGTTGAGAACAGTTGAATATCAAGGGGGCGACTGACCAAGGAAAGGGGGAAAACAAGGCGATAACTTGTACAATGTAATGGGATATGAAGCCAAGAGAGAAGGAGGGGGGAATGTGCTCACATGCTGGAGGTTGTCCTCTCGTAAAGAAAAGTATGTTTCGTACCTAGTATGCTCGTGTCCTTAAGTTTATTGGCTTCGTGGTGTAAAAAAGTAGCCAGTATGATATAGCAACAATCGATGTGCCCAACTAAAGTTGTCTTGCCTTGGTAACTAAATTCAAGGAGAGACAGCAGCAGTGAGTAATTGCGGGAGGGACAAGTATGAAGTGTACAGAGAGGTACAGAGAGAGAGAGAGGCTGGATAGGACACAGCCCAGAGGTAGTTAAGAGGTTGAGTAGGTAGAGGTACGTAAGGGTGAATCGTATGGCTCCGTTTGCTAGGATGGTGCGGCGCTGAGTGATCAGAAAAAAGAATGAAGTTAAGTATTTTGGTAGGAGGAGAAGCAGTGTGTGGAGAAGTTCTTACAGGGTGGTCCAGTCACCTACCTGCTCAAAGATCAAGGACTCGTCTAGAGAAGTCGCAGACGGAAAGACTAGGTAGAGTAACGCTTGCTCTAGAATAAGACACGAAGCTGACCGCGGGTGACCTCAGCTGCACCTGGTTGTGGGTTGCAGAAACCTCGCTGGAACTGGTAAATGTGAGGCGATAACTTCATGAATGACTCGAGAAGACCAGGTAGTGTACTATGATTGTATTGTCGTGATACTTTCGAGTAACTGGAAGGCACAATCTTTGTTGTGGAATGCTGCCTGTCGACGTCGTTGTTTTGTGCGTTGGGACCGACCGGAGAGACAAGGGGCTTCACAGCGAGAAACTCGGAAAGCTATAGTGGGGCCAAGAAGGAGCTACCTACCTTATAATTCAGAGGTATCAGGGGTCCGTTGCTGATGGCTACGCCTTCCAACCCTCGCCATAGAAACAAACACAGCTTCGAGCACTCCACACCTACTTGTCTATTAAGCGATCTCTGATCCAAGACGAGGTAGCTAATCTGTTCACCCTGTTCGTGTTCGAGATCTTTGAGAACGAATTTCCACGGTTGCGGCCTCAACAAAGCTCGACCAAGAACACATGAATTGCTAGCAATTCAAATTGATATTGCGCATCCAATAAGACCAAATATATACAAGCGAAGCTTCAAACAACACACGCTTTCAGTCGAGTCGCTATCCATAGCTGCGTGACCTCCCTCCGCCATAATTGCTCGGAAACCTCCTCCCGTTCGCCAAGATGGGCACCTGTATAGGCATCGACTTCCTTTTGGACGCCGGCAACGAGTTGACGGCATCCCACATCTCCATCACCCCAGCTCTCTTGGCGGGAAGCATGCTGTACTGAAGACTGTACAGGTTTCTCCTGTTGAGCGGCGGGACGAACTTGCCCGTCAGCAAACATAGAGCCACGCGAGGCGAAAGGTAGTGCTTCCGGATCCGGTTGCCCATCTGGAAGTATTGGTAGAACATGGACTTGAAATCCAGGGGGATAGACTATACGACAGTTAGCCTGAGCTCCTGAAGGCGCTCTTCGTGAACGCGGATCGCCATACCTGAAGAGAGATCACAGAAGTCGAGGGGTGTTGGCGAAGGGGAATATTATCATTAGAGGTGGCTCCAAAATCCTGGGTGTCGCGAAGTTCAAACCGGATGCCGCCTAGATAACGGTCAGTGGTGATGAATCAGAGTGATGCCCTAGCATAACAACACGAACCTGGAAGTCTTTTCGGATCTTTAACCCGTAACATCAGTGCAAAAAGTGGAAAGTGGTTGAGACAAGAAAGTGCAGTATCGAAGCAAGCCTTGAACAGGATGATGGCCATGCGTGCAATCGCAAAGTTTAAGTAGAATACCACCACGGTAGGCAAAAGGAAAAACAGGACAGTGAAGAGAATCGTCCCCACAAGGAGCTGATCGAGCCCATAGTCGCACGAGTCGATGCGGTTTCGAAGGACGTTGTGTTTCTTGCCACGAAAGAGGTGAAAAAGCGACTGGAGGATATTCAACTGCCAGTGAAATATCCTTGCCGAGGCGAGGTAGAAGGAGTATATGTGAATCGTGAGTATAGAGAGGAGATCCGAGAACAGCGCAAGAGGCATGCTTGCTCCCGCAAAACTGGAAAAGCCGATAATCAACACAATACGTGGCAGCATGGGCCGGATTGTTTCGATACAGCCTTTGCCGGTGTTAGTATGTTCAACAGGAAACCAAGAGCAGATCAGAAACTTACTCGCCCAGTATTCGATGACCCACAAGAACAGATCACCAAGGAACGCCGCTAGTTCGGTGTTTAGCTTCAAGCCTGCCGGCCAGCCCATGAGCCAGGAAATGCTGCTCTGCAATGCTTCGACGGTATAGGTCGTGAGCAGGCGGCTGATCTGGTCGGCCACCCAGCCAGCATTCTCAATGATGTAGGACCCAAACGCCATACCAATGATAACATCATTGGCAACAAGCCAGAGACTGTTGTAGAACCGTATGTAGTCTGGATGACTCGTTGTTACACTCGCCCAATCGTTCTTCCTCATCCGAAGCGTGACATACTGCATTGGCCAGTAGCAGAATTGTTGGAGACGAATCTCGACTTGCTGAGCCGTCGCAGATATATCCTTCAAAGCTGCATATCTGGGCCGAAGGCGCCACTCTAGTATGCGCAACAACATCTCGGCGACCACCCTGTGAGCTATCAAGCCTAGCACAAATAACTTCTTGATGACGGGCAGCACGTAGATGGTGATCATGTCCCAAAGCCATACCAAGACCATGTCGCGAGCTGTTGTTGCCGACTCGACCACCCGTTCTGACACGCTCAAAGCCCTCTTAGGACGAGTGCCGATGCGTGAGACGTTTTGCTGTAGTAGCTTTTCGAGCTCCCATGCCCAGTTGATTTGGTTAACTATGGTTGCCAGCGCTCGTTCCTTGGGCGACGGGATTCGCTTTACCACCGAATGCTGTTTGAGCTTCTCGACCAGTTTTCGCTTCTTTTCCTTGTTCAAACGCTCCCGCTTCTCGTCATCCTCCTCCCCACTGTCGGCAAAGTCTTGCTTGAATCCATCATGTTTGTCTCCCAGTGCTAAGGCAATCGGATTAAGTGACATGTACTGCATTCGTCCTGGTAGCGGCCGCTCGAAAAGGATGATTTGAATACTGGACGCTCGAGCACAGGTGACAGAAGGCACCCGTTGGTTAGGCGTTATCGCAACCCGGATCCACGATGAGTCGACTTCGACGGTGTCTGGCGTGTTCGAGACGCCCAAAACGCTTATGGACGATTTGCCGCATTGTTCGTAGATGCGGCTGACTGGGTGAGGGGCGTTACGGAGGAGGTTACCGAGCTTTAACGCGCTTTCAACACGTCGAGGCTATCACCGAGTCAGCGCTGTTATCCACATCCATCTCTGGCCAGCTGTAGACCCGGAGGGCACAAACCTCAACCTCCTCCAGTACTGCCACCACGAGAACATCCAGGGCCGAGTTCCTCCAGCCGACCACGACGCCTTTACAGTCGGATCGCGGAAGGTCTATGGGCCAGAACACGCGCATCAAGCCATCATCCTCTGGCATGACAGATAGCGCGCAATCGCGAGCAGCCAGTCAGAAAGAGCCCCTTCTCCTTAGTTGTTCCCTCGCAGAGATACCTGATCCTGGCGAACGCGGATGCTGGACCAGCATTATCAGTATGTGGGATTCGCATTTCGACTGTTGGTTGGGGGCAGCAGCAAGCTGGTGGTGGTCGTACCAGGTTCGACTCCAAAGTTGCGAGACGTTGCACAGGAATAAAGACGACGAGAAACACAAGGCTTAACACGCCGAAGCCCTTGGCGGCCCGAGTCTAGAGGCGATTTGGCTCGAAGTTAGCGGTTTTCCCTCCTTCCCATCCACCTGACACTTACCACCACTCCGTAGTTCCAAGCAAATATGGCAAGCTCATATAGGCGGGTGACGAGGTCCCATCGGGCGGTGATATACCCAGCTACAAAGATGCCGAGTGTAAGAACAGAAAAGGGGTGCATAGAGGCGCGCTGCCCCTTACTGTTCGAGCATGCGTCGAGCGCGGCAAAAGTCTGGGCCGGTAGATGTAGTCCGATATCACTTTCCCTTCGTTGTGTGTGGGAGAGGAAATGCGGGCGGGTGGGCGGGATACTGGGTGCGGTTATACAAGGAATTGACGGGCGCTGTAATGAGGGGGAACAAATACTCGACGGGTTGAAGAAGGTGGAATATGTCGAAGTAAAAGCACAAATTGAAGCACAAAGGGATGTCGAGAATTGGTTGATCTGGGCCGGGACGGGGAGCAGGGCGATGCAGTGTGATGTGTGGTGTCGTGTCGTGCGTGGGACAGACTCGGCTCACAGACTCGCGCTGAAGTTTAGCGAGGCAGTTATTACACACAGGGAGTGTGGAGCGTTCCAGACAGAGCGCCTAGAGTACAAGCCAGAGTCAGGTCCCCGAGCGCAACCTGGCTGCGACTGCACGGCACTCTGTGATGAACCGATTGGATGTTGGGGAAGGATCCACCTCTCAAACTTTATTTGGAAGGGGAACATGATAGGAACATTCAACTTAAGGTCATCTATGGCTTCGGTTCATAAGTAACAGAGAGCACTGAACACTGCAAATATGTAAACAGAAGATCAATTGGAAAAGTACAATCAAACACCAGCGGGTGACGCTGTTGGTACATGGGCTTTGTTCAAGACAGGGAGTGCGTGCATAAGGCAAAGTCCTTTCACGAATGCCAGGCGATATATACTGAGAAGAGATTACTTGAGGTGAGCAATATAAGAAGATTGGCTTGTTGCGGCTTTCTACAAGGGAGTTGGCCGATGAGTGGTACTCTGGCATTCTCAGCAAGTCAGTCATCCTTCCAACTGGGGCCATGTCGTGAGCTCAAACTCACATTTTTTCTTGCCCATGTATGTTGAGTCGCTGTCCTTGAGTTCTTCACGCGCATCATCAAGCAGCTTGTCGATGCCGCGTTCTTTCAAAGCAACCTAGAAATGGGTAAGCTATCTCGGTGCTAGAGTACAAGCGGTGCAAGGTATGGATGGCTTTGCAGCTCACCTGCAGGCAAGAGCTATACTCCTTGAAAAGAGCGGAACATTCGTTATTTTGTTCGGTGCCATTGCCCCTAAGGTATTCTGTCCGGCATAGGTAAGTATACACATTTCCACCGAGTTGGGGTGTCTGTTCCTGTAGACTTACTCTCACTGTACCATTTGAGGAAACAAGTATCGTAACGTCTGCAACTGGTCAAGCTACTGTTATCTTTTTGTATGAGGGGCAGAAACTTACTCCTTGGCCTCGTTACATTCCTTGGCAAGTGACTGGGACATCTTTGGAGTCCAGAGCTATCGATGCTCTAAACCGTGGGTGTTGGCAACAGAACGACAGGCTTGGTACGGTGTCCGATGACTGGTGCGTATCGAAGGTATACCTATGCTTGGCCAGAGGAACGAACAGAAGGGGTTTCGTGTGATACTCTAGGTGATTTTGATGTGGGAATGATGCACGGAATCTCAAATGTCAACGTTGCCTGATTTGACTGCTAAGTCCGCTTGGAAACAAACAAGTAGACTACTAGACTGTACTATCAAACAATGGCGTTGCGGACCTTCGTCACAGGACAGCATCTCAAAAGCCTGGACGCCGATGGACGAACGTTGGTGGTCCAGATCAGCACAAGCTCTTGGCAGGTCCTTCGGCCTTATGTAATCGGTTTTCGAAAGTCTCTCTACTTCAGTGCGCTCTCTTCCTACCATGAGCCACTAAGTCTAGGTACATGCCAGCACAGAGCGGGAACAGCTTGAGACCGAACCCACTTGATGGCATCCATCGGGCAGCTTTTCAAGGTCCCGTTCACTTTGGCGCTTTCTCCACAAGCCACATGCTGGTACTGCCGTCCGCAAAAAAAGTTCCCAACCAAGAGCAGAACGACAAACCATTCTTGAGAATTGAGTGACCCGGGCTTCCACTTCCACCTCCCGTGACGTCCGCCTCACAACAACACCAAAACCATCGGCCATTATGGACGGCTTACTGGACTTCAAGACCTTGAGGGAGTCGCTCCAGGCCGCCTTGGTTGCAACAACCCGAACCGCCAACTCGATCGCCAGCGAGGATCTTCAGTTCCAGCGCACCGTCAACCCGACTGTCGGTGGCCGACTCGACAACAGCTCCGGCCGCCTTCTGTCCCTTGCCAACGGGCTCCTCAAATCGACCGCGAACCTCACCGGCCAAAAGGTTGGCGTTCTTGAAGATGCCGACGACGTGGACCTCCAATGGAGGAATATTGTCGACGTGATCGACTCGCTGCTCGAGAAAGCCGACACCTGCCTCGACGAGTACACCGGATTGATCAAGCGGAAGGATGCGCCCACCCTTGCCGACCAGGGCCGCGCCCAAAAACGCGTCAAGTCGTCCAACGATCGTCTTGACTGGTCATTGAAGAGAGCCAACATTCTCAAACCTCAGAATAACTTCGAGAAGAAGGTCGATAACTTCGTTACCGGTCCTTGGAAGCCCCTGCTGTCGTCCAAGCCTCATGCCAAGGTGTCACTGGAGGACAGTCTGACCACCTTTGTTGACGATGACGGCAACACACAGTACGTCTAGCTATCCTTTCCGAAATCACAAGAGCATGTCGCTAACATCAACATCTCAGATACAAGCATCCCTACGAAACCGAGATCAAGACGACACCGTATCCTCAGGATGTGTACAAGAAGCGCGAGCCCAAGGAGTACCTTCCTATCGATTCGACATCCGCCATATGGGTTGATACTTATGAGGGCGTCTTGGAGATGTTGGAGGAGCTCAAGCAGGCCAAGGAAATTGCGCTTGATCTGGAGCATCACGATTTCAGGTCTTACACCGGACTGCTGTCGCTCATGCAGATCAGTACCAGAGAAAAGGATTGGGTGATTGATACACTTCAACCTTGGAGGCACAAGCTTGAGATTCTGAATGAGGTCTTTGCGAACCCTAACATTGTCAAGGTGAGACTCATCCTGACTTTCTGCTTCCACTGTTTTATAAACTGACTTGACCCAGGTTCTTCACGGTGCTTTCATGGATGTCATCTGGCTTCAGAGAGATCTTGGTCTGTACGTTGTAGGTCTTTTCGATACATATCATGCCTGCGCCGTTCTCGGGTACCCTGGAAGGAGCTTGGGTTACCTGCTTAGCAAGTTTGCCGACTTCGAAGCCGACAAAAAATATCAGCTTGCAGACTGGCGCATCAGACCTCTTCCCGAGGAGATGTTTTACTATGCGCGGTCCGATACTCACTACTTGCTCTACATCTTCGACATGATCATCAACGAGCTCGTGGATCGCTCCACACCCGGAAAGCCGAAGCCTGACCTTCTCGAGCTGGTCCTCGAGAGGTCCAAGGATGTCGCCCTGCAACGATACGAGAACCCCAGCTACAACGTTGAAACCGGCCAGGGACCCCGTGGGTGGTATAACGTGTTGCTGAAGTCTCCAACACTCTACAACAGCGAGCAATTCGCCGTCTACAAAGCCGTACATCAGTGGCGTGACAATTTGGCTCGTCGTGAGGACGAGAGCCCCTTCTTCTTGATGACACAACAGGTTCTGGCCGACATTGCCCGGATTCTTGCGACCGACAAGAAGGCTCTGTGGAGTATCCTGGATAGCAATGCCAAGGTCCTCAAGGCTCATTTGGATGATCTATTCGACGTCATTCAAAAGGCCAGGGAGGAAGGTGTGAACGGTCCCAAGATGATGGATATCTTCAAGAGCGACTCTTCCGTCATCGCCCCCGCCAAAATTGCTGCGGCCATCGCCGACGATAGCGACATTCCGGACGTCAAGGAGCTAAAGGCTGACCGGTCCCAGTTCTGGGGCGGCGTCACTCTGAGCTCAGTCTGGGACGGCACGGCTGCGAAGACAGCCAAGTTTGACGACATGTTGGAAATTACCCTTCCGTATCCCGCCGACTTCATGGACGGATCCGCGGCTGAGATGGAGGTGGATCAACCAGAGGAGCCGGCGCCAGAGCCCCAGCCGGCGCCAGAACAGGTGATCGTCAACCAGGAATTCACTCTGAGGAGCGGAGCCAAGCGCAAGCACGAGGAAGAGTCTGAGGAAGAAGAGGAGGCCTCAGATGCCGAAATAGAGGATTCCGCGCCCCAGACCGAAACCGATGTGCAGACCGGCGGCGAAGCTGAGGGCGACGACTCCGACGAGGAAGAAGAGGAGGAGGAGGAAGAGGCAAGCGACAAGTCATCCAAGAAATCCAAGAAGGCTGCCAAGAAAGCGGCCAAGGAGCAGAAAAAGCAGGCCAAGGAAGCTCTCAAGGCTCAGCGAAGGGCAGAGAAGGCGGCCAAGAAGGAGGCAAAGAAGAAGGCGCAAGAAGAAGCTGCTGCCGCCGCTAAGCAGGTGGAGGGCGAGGAGGAGAAGGAAGATCAGCCATTTGATTACTCTCAGGCTGCGTCGGTGTTGCGTGCTCGCAAGACTCAGGAGGATGTCAAGAAGGCGAATAAGAGGTTCAACCCGTATGAAGAGAAGTCTCAGGGAGGACCAAAGGGCGCAAGAGCGCATTACACGGCCAAGGCGGCTGGCAAAACGGCTACCTTTAAGAAGTGAGGAGCCGGCGGGTGAGGAAGCTGGGATCTACACTAGGGACGGCCAAGTATGATAGGCCATGGAGTGAATTAGTTTCGTGTTGCCCATTGATGCCTGCTATCTGTTATTTGGACTATTACTGCGGTCTTTCTAGTATTTGCGCACAGGGGAAGAGAAAGGGATGGCTCAGAGAAATCATAGATACCAAGCAATAACTGATGACGGCAAGTGACGTCGAGCTTTCATCCTGTTCTACAAAACGTTGAGCTACATAAACTGTATCAAACTGTGCAAAGTCTCGATCGGTGTGATCACGTACTTATGGCCTTATATCCTGCATGTCTTACCTCACGCAATCAACATGCACCTGCAGTTTGGCCAAACTCTCATTTTCTATCTGAGGGTATCACGAGGTATCACGAGGTGGAGGGGATCCGCGCGGCGGTGGTCATGAGAGCCAGTCGACAGACCAACCTATCAACACCTTTTTTGAGATCTCGTGGAAGGCAGGTTCGTTCCCGAGGGTCGAGACATGGCCCGATATCTCTGCATTTTGCAAGTCACGAAATGTTACTGTGGTACCTATGTTGGGAACATAGCTTCCTAGACACAAATACTGTAACAGAAACGCTCGAAGCGCCACCAGCGGTAGGTATGTTGTCGTAGGTATTTCGCCAGGATCTTATGCTGGCTACCCGTACTACGCCCCCACTTTTTTGGGACTCGCCAGACTCGCACCCCCTAAAGTGGGTGCTCACTAGTAATACAACCAACCTAGTTATACAACCAGATCTAGCTAGAAATAAAGGTATATTCAACTACGACGTAAAATCTATACTTTTTTAATACTAAACTCGTATACTTCGTATAGCAGAAGCTTCCTATCAACCCGCCACTTTTTAACTAATTTTGCAAAATTATTACTATACTTCTAAATATACTTTTTAAACTTCTTATTCGCTTTATCAACCTTCTTTTAGGCTTTTCGAAGGTTATTATTAACTCGCTTTTATACTATAACCTACCTATTAAAAACCCTTAGAATCCCCCTAACTTATATAAATCGATTTTTATATACTTTATATTATCTTTTTATACTTTCGGTATACTAAATTCTCCCTAAATTACGTTTAACTTATACTAGTTCGATTATAATAATTTTATTACCTTTTACGAAATTTAATACTATTCTTTTTAATAATAATAACAAATTATCCCTCTTATTTATCGTATTATATAAAATATCTATAATTTTCTTAACCTAATAAAGGTTTCTAAGTATCTAAAAAAGTATTAAAGTAATCAATATTCAGGAGGGAGGGGTAAGCGTATAGCGAATTAATTAATCTTAAAACGGTCCGAATATAACTTATTATTATATAGATTATTAATTATTATATTAAAAATATTAAAAATCTAATTTTTTACTTACGTAGGGTTTAAGTAAATAAATCCTAATCTTCTTAAATACTAATTATATTATTAATAACTTAAAGGCTTCCTTTCTTATACCTTCGATTATTAATAAAAATTCTAACTTATTTATTTCTATAATACTATTACATACTAATATATTAAATACTTTAAAATAGTAATACTTAAACAATTAGAAGATTACTATATTTAGAAGTTAAAATAGATAAATAAAGTAAAGAAATAACTTAAAAACTATAATATTATTACCGTTATAATACTATAAGAATTTGGTAATATATAGTAACCTATAACTATCGAATATAAATAACCGTTTTTTACCCTATTAAAGTTTCTTTAAATATATATCCTAATACTTTAATTACTTAAAAGAAAAGTAATTGTTTAAATACTTAATTAAAATAGTAGTAATAACTATATAAGGGTCTAATTTATTAATCTAATATTAATTAATTATATAAAATTAGTTAATAAGAACTATAAAAATTAGGTAATACTCCCTAATTATAGAAATAATTTCGATATATGTAATTAACTTACAATTCTTAGAGATAGTAAAATAATATATATACTTCCGCTTCGTAATAATAATTTAATCTTTACCCATCCCAATCCGGAAACCAATCTCATCTATATTCTATATATTTAATAGCGGGAAACCTTCTTTCTAAAGGATATTATAGAGCTTTTCGAAATATACTACTACCTATTATAATAATTATTAGTAATAACCTATATAAATAATATTGTACGTAGTAGCCTAACCTTTTTTATATCTTTGTTATTCTTCTGTAAGGAATCTATCTTCTTTTATTTAATTTTAATATATTTATAATAATAAATAAATTATAATACCTAATTATAATTAATTTAGGGTAATTTATTTAAATCGATTAATTTTATTTTAAAGGTACGGCTCTAAAGTATTAAATTAGTAGCTTCCGTTAAATATTTTAATTTTACAATAAAATTAATTCTATTGAAATAATTAATATAGTTGTATAGAACCTCCTCTTTATATAGGGTAAATTTAATCCTCTAAGAGGGGGTACCCTATTTAAGGGGGATGCCTTTAATACGGTTGTAGAAGCGTTATCGGAGTATATTGAAATCCCTATATAGCGTTGCAATTATAATAGCACGATTTTGGGTACAGGCAAGGCTGGGCCAAAGAAGCCGATTTGAATAAGTCAATAAAGCTAAAGAGTAGAAGAAAGGAAGCAGCCGAAGGCTGGTAGAAGCAATCCGGGTTTAAATGCCGTATGTGCGTTTCTGCTATACCCGACCGCTTTGGAGGGGTGCGATAAGGCACTTGATAAGGTATACCCGGTCGCGTAGGTCCGGGATGTACGGTAATAGATTATAGCGATTGCTAGTATTATAATATTACCCCCCCCCCTTATAATGAAGGTTCAGCCCTAGAGCCGAAAGAAAAGAAGAAAAGAAAGAAAAAAAAGGGTAGTAATATATAAAAATAATAATTCGAATTAGATTCGAATACGTACGCTTTCTAAGTAGAAGATAATTACCCTCGGGGCGGGGCTATAGTAATTTCCGGTCTATTACTTCCGTATTGCTATATTAAGCCGCCGATTCTATAAGCGCTATTTCTTATTAATTTTCAAACTCTTTACATTAATTTAAAAATCTATCCTTTATAATATCCTTCTACTTAAGTAAACAAATTTATTAACCCTTTCTTAATAATTTGCTAGAACAGTATACGAACGATTTTCCTACTTATATTAATTTATTATCGTTTACGTAATTTATTTATTTTCTCCCTTCTAATTAATTCTTTTCCTAAATCTCTAACTATATAGGGGGACCGGGCTTATTAGGATTTTTATAATAGAATTTCCTAATTAGTATTAGAGAGTTTTTAAAGTCGCTTACTAGCTATTAAATCGGATTTAGGTTCTATTCTTTTTATTTAATTTAATAATATAAACGTTTGTAAAAGAGTTTAGAAGTTAAGATCCTAATTACCTCCTATTCCTTTTAGTTATTAATTATCTCGCTAATTGATTTTTGTTAGCTTAATTGGGTAAGGGGTTACCCGGATCCTTTCGCAGCCGATCCGTATAATAAACCTATATTCCCTTCCAAATTTTTAGTAGATCTAATTCGTATAAATACCCTTTTATTAATTTAATAAGGTACGGGATATAGGTTTGAAGGAAATTGAGCTTAGAGTTAGGATAGTCCGTTGTCTAATTCGTTTTAATAATAAATATTTTATTGCTTATAATAAAGTTGGGGGGACGCTGGTTCTAATTTACTTATTCCGTTTAACGATTTTACAATTTAGTAATAATTATATAAGCGTTTTCCTAGAACCGATTTAGGGTTATAGCTATCTTCTGAGTATCTTAGCAAGCTAGCTTTTCTTTAATAGAAAGCTTTTTTAAATTCGTTTTTAAAGATTAATCGAAGGGTATAGGTATAGGAAAGCCGAAGATTATTGTGTAAGGAGAAAGACCTCTTAGATTATTATACGGTAATAACGTTTGGATTACATTAAGAGTAGGTAGAGTAATGTATTAATTATTTTAATTATAATTAATAAAGGGTTTTAACCTTTAATTAATATATTAGTTTATAATTTCGGTTTGCCTTATAGTTTGCGAATAATTAGGCGAGTTGAACTTTTAAGTAGTTCCCTAGATATTAAATAATTTTTAAATAAAGTCCAATATAAATTAAGGTTTATTATTGCTAATTATTTCTTAAGAGGGATTGAAAATGTAGAATGGACTATTATAATAGAGGAGAATGATTTTTCTAGTAGTAATTATATTTTTATAAGGATACGTTTAGGATAATTTAGAGAAATGATTTACTATTATTAATATATTATTAAAATTTTATTTATCGGTTAGTATAAATTTAAAATCGATTATTATTAATTACTATATTCGGTAATCTTTTATTAACGGGACAGAGTAGAGTATATTAGGAGTTTTATCCCTAAGGATTCTAAATAAGCGGTATATTTAGTAATTGTTTACAAATCGGTTAATATTTACTATTATGCTAGGTTATTAATACTTATTTTAGAGTAGTTTCCGGGTCTTATTTCTCTTTAGGTAGATTATAGTAATCCGAGAGTAGGTTTTATATACTATATTAGTACGTAAGTTATCCGTCTTTAATATTACAAATTACCCTTTATATATAAGGAGGCTTTGAATTAGATTAAAGGGTCCCTCTTTAATAGCTTTAGCTCGGTAAATTAATAGAGAGGCGTCTTCCTTATTAGTTTATAAAAAATCGTTTATTAATTTTAAATCGGATAAGATAGGCAGTAGTTCTCTATTATTTAATAGAACGATCTCCGAAGTATTTACTTTATTATTTGTAAATATATAATATTCTTCTTATTAATTTAATAACCGTAAGGTATATTAATCTTCTTTCTTATTCTTAATAATCTTTAAATCTTCCACTTTCTTTAATAAGGCGTCGGCTACTATATTGTCTTTACCGGTTTGGTAGGTTATTTGGAATTAATATTCTAATAGAAATTCTAATTATTGTACTTATTGATTATTAAGGAATTTCTTCGCGTTGAAATATTCTAAAGTTTGGTAATTCGTATAAATTGTAAATAGTAAATCCTTTACCCCATTTTAATTCAGGGCGCTAAATTTCTAAAACTTTTATTATTACTAATAATTCTTTATTATAAATTTAATAATCAAATTCTACCGGAGTTATTATTTTTAAATAGAAGGTTACCGGGTGCTATTTTCCGTTTTCCTTTTAATATTAGAATATTACTTTAATATAAATATTATTAAAAATATTAGTTTCTACCCGAGTTTCCTTATTATAGGAAAAGTATATTAGGATAAGGGCTTTTAAAAGATTTTTCTTTAATTTATTGAAATTTTATTAGTATTTTTTAGTTTATTAGAAGGCGGACGAATTCTTTCCGGTGAGTTTATATAAGGGTTTTACTACCCGATTAAATTCGTATATAAATTTGTAATAGAAATCATAAAATCCTAGGAATACTTATACGTTTTTTATTATAGTTAACTCCTTCTAATCTTTTACTACAGCTATTTTATTTAGGTCTACGCAAATACTATTAATGCTGATAATAAAGTTAAAGAATTTAGTTTTTCTAATATAGAATTTGTATTTTTTAATATCCGTTTATAATTTAATTCCTTATAATCGGTTTAAAACTTTACGGACATAGACTTTGTAATCTTTAGTATTATTAGAATAAATTAATATATTATCGATATAGGTATTATAAAGTATATTAATATAATTTATTAATATATTATTAATAAATCTTTAGAAGGATGATAGACTATTGGATAGTCCGAATAGTAGTATTTTATATTTATAGGCCTTATACTATATTCTGAAGGTTATTAGATCTTCGGAATTTAGATCTATCTATATTCGGTAGAAGGCTTGCTGGATATCGATTTTTATAAAGATTTTAACTTTATTAATACGGGCTAAAGTTTCTTTAATTAAGGGTAAAGGGTAACAATCCTTTTTTAAAAGGGCATTTAATTTCTAATAGTTTATATAAAATTGTAAATTACCGTTAGCTCTTAGGACGAAGAGTACGGGGGCCGCCTAAGGTATAGAATTTAATTTAATAAACCTTTTTAGAGGTTATCCGTAATGTATTGCCGATATTCCTTAAGTTCTTTTAGAGTTATCTTATAGAGACTATTATAGCCCAATTCCTCTAGTCTTTAGCCGTTTCTAAAATAATCTTATAATTAATACCACTTTTTTTATTAGGTAGAGTATTAGAAATAAATTTATTAAATATATTACGGTAGGAATAGTAATATTTAGGGAGTTTCTCATTAATTAGTTGTTTGAATTCCGTTTTATTTGTATTTAAAGGGTTCCATCCTAATTGTAAGTTTCCGATAAGACCGTTGATTTTATATAGATTGGTTATTTCTGGCTGGCTCCCTCTACGAATATAATAGTCGAAGGTAATAGAATTTACGAAAATTAAATCTTTTGGTTATTCTTTAATTTATATAAATATTCGCTTTAATTAGTAGGGTCCTTATTTATTTTTTAAAGGGTACGGATCTTTTCGAGTTTTCCTAACCGGCGGTTATATTTTATTATAGTCGATTTATATTGTTCGGGGGCTATTATAAAATTTATATTCTATTTAATTTATTTCCTATTGTTAGGGCGATATATAGGTAGGCTGTAACGGTTTACTTTGGTAGATATTTTTCGGCTTCCAATTAATAGGTATTATTTTGTCGGTTTTAGGGTTTTTTATATTTTTAACTAAGGTTTGGAGCTTTTTGATGCGCTGTTGGATAGTATAGTATTCTTTCTAACGCTAGGCGTCTTTTAGGGATCTCTATTCTCCGGTTCGGATTTAGGATAGTGAATTGTCAAAGCGCCTTTTATTTTCTTATACTATTAGTATTTCCCTTTTTAAGATATTTTATTGGAAAGAAGGGTCTTTGAGAAGAGCGATCTTTTAGTTTATAGGAATATTAGTTATTGCGGGGTAGAGGTTTAGTTCTTTAGGATGAAATAGTAGATTCCTTCGGCAATTGGGTATTATATTGTACCTTAATAATTATATCCTCTTAATGATTATATTCCTTTTCAAATTAGGAAGAATAATAATTTATTAGTTGAAGAAGTGGAAGCTATCGATATATAGGGTTATATTAAAGGTTTGGTTAATTACGTTGGGTAATGATTTTTATAGGAGGATATATATCCGGGGGTAAAATTATTATATATTAATATATTTAATTTCTTAATAATTTTTTAAGCGAAAGAAGAATTTATAATTAAAGAAATATTAGTTCCGGTATTTATTAAGGCGGAATGAATTATTATTAATGAATTATTATATATTAGAATATATAAAATTAAGAAGGAGGTGCTACTTCCTCCTAAATATTATTTTATATTAAAGTTAATTAGTTTAATTATTGATAAATTATATTTGGTAGATATTTCTCCTAGGTAAGAAATTTTACTTAGGGGTATTAGTTTTCTAAATTATTATTATAGGTTATCTTATTCGAAGCTGGGTTGTAGTAATCCTCCTCCGTAGACTCTTCAATTTCGGTTGTAGAATTTTTTTAAATCTGGTTAGCAATTTCAACGATACAAGCGTTTAAGGCGCGGTCGAATTTATGCTTTTCGGGGTATATAATTAATAAGTAGCTTAATTTTTTATAAGCGAAGTAAAGTCCTAAATAATATAGATATTTCAATTCTTTATTAGAGGGTTATTTGGAATACGAGCCTTCGTTAGGTTTAATAGTATTGTAATTCGTTTTTTTAATATTAATATTCGTTATTTTAATTAGGGCGCGATGAGACGGATTGGAGGTAGTAGATGTACTATTAGGCGTAGAATTGAATTTGTTTTTATTTATACGTTTACTCTTATTAAAAGATTATAGGAGCTTGTAGTATTATTCGAAATTAGTTTTTGAGAGGTAAGTAATTTTAATTAGATTATATAAATATAGTATAAAGCGGTACTATATTTCCGGCTTCTATTATTCCTTTAGATACTAATATTATTTTATTAAGCGGACGAATTTAATTTTAAAATCTTTAAATATTTCGGCGGTCTTTATATAAAGTATTTGGAATTTGTATATTGCCTTTTTATAGGTATTATAATTATAATAAGCTTTTTATAAATATTTGAAGAATTATTCATAAGTATATAAGTAGTCCGGGTAGGTTTTATTTAGAAAAGGTAATACGTTATTAGCTACGTTTCCTTTTAGATAATTGAAGATTTTGTTAAATTTTACTTTATTTTTATTATAATAGTTTATATTGATATAGAATTTATTTTCTATTTAGTAGTATTATACGTCGAAGGTAATTTTATCCTTAAAAGGGTCGTTAAAGAAGTGCGGTACGTTTACCTTAATAAATTTCTTTTTAAATAAAGAGGAAGGAGTTTGAGAGATAGAAGTATTATTATATCTGCGGGTGCGGAAGTTAGGGTTGTGGTATTTAGGAATTTTTTTATTGTTGTACTTATAGCCGTCGTCGGAATCTAATTTAGGGTTAGAAAAGGGTGGATTACTAGCTCCTATAGCGAAACGCGTATTTTTAAAATAATTGGTTCTAATTGTATAGGGACGATTTTACTTTATTCTATTGCTACTATTCTTAGGGTTATTATTATTATAAGAGTAATTATTATTATAGGAATTATTATTTTTAATAGTATTAAAGACTTTATTATTATTATTAAATAGGTCGGTACGGGGGGAGATAGTAGTTTTCCGACGTAATTGCGTTTTAGGGTGTAAACCGTCTAATTCGACGTAAATTATAGTTAATTCAGCCTCTAATTCGTTTTATTATAAAATAGTTATATCTATAGAAGTATAAGATTTTTATACTTTATATTCTAACTCCTTAAGCCTACTTTTAAATCCTTTCTTTATATGAATATACTTTAAATTCTATTAATCCTCTTTCTATTAGATTAAATTAGTAGTAACTTCTCTAATTGCAGCTTCTTATACCGAAGCGTAAATTTCCTCTTCGAATTGGTTAATCGATTGGTTATTATCCTTCTCCTACGGTTGAGTAGCGATATTAGGTTTCGTAATTTCGAATCGAATAATCTCTTTTAAAGTATTATTTAATTATATTTACAATTCCGCAGCTCTTTGGTTTATATAAATAGCCTACTTATCGACTATTTTAATACTGGCCTTTGTACTGCGGGCTAGGTTGTGTAAATACAGTATAATACCGATAAATATTTTAAATATTAAAAATTTGGATTGTACTTTAATTTAGAAATTAATAGGGTCTTTATCTTATATTTGTTTAAAGGTATATATATTTATAGATCCCTTGAAAAATTTGAATTAAAATAATTTATTAGTAGTAGTAATAGGTTTGAAGTATATAATACCATCCTTCTAATATTCGAAAGTATTACTAAATTGAATAGTCTTAATTATTACATTGGTTTAGAAATTCTTTAAGACCTTTATAAGAATAGGTTCGGAAACTTTCGGGTAGATATCCGTTATATATATAATTTTAAATTTATTTACTATTATAGGTTCTTCGGAAATAAAATTAATATTATTATTTTCCTTACTTATTATTATTGTTCTAATATTCTTTATATCCGGTAAAAGTATTGAAAATATTACGGCTATAGCTTCCAATAACGTATAACGGATTTATATTTTATTATTTTAATTACGACGGCGGTAGAATATCAATTAAATATTATCAATGAAATAAACGCTACGGAAGTAAGCGCCGGGAGATTAGTAGGGTTATTTTCCTTTCGGATTATCGGTCTTAAGAATTCCAAGGAGTATCGACGGTCCGCCGGTCTTATTCTTATTCTCAGCGTTTTCGTAATAAGAATCCTTATAAGATTCGCCGTCGTTATAGTCCTTAGGCGGCGGGGTTGTTTTAGGCTAGCCTTTCTTCTTACCGAAAAGAAAGCGTGCCATTTTAGTATTTTCCTTTTGGGGGGGNNNGGGGGGGTAATACGAGTTATATACGATCGGTAGGGTTGTTGAGATCGGGATACTTACGAATCTCGCTATACTACAGAATGTATACGTAGTAGGTTTAAATTGTTTCTGGGGGTGGAATATTTTATAACGTCCCCGTTGTAGTAGTTAGCTTTATTGAAGTGTAATATTACGATTCTAGGCATAGGCAAGGCTAGGCTAAAGAAGCCGATTTAAATAAGTCAATAAAGCTAAAGAATAGAAGAAAGGAAGTAGCCGAAGGCTGGTAGAAGCAATCCGGGTTTAAATGCTGTATATACGTTTCTGCTATACCCGACCGCTTTGGAGGGGTGCGATAAGGCACCTGATAAGGTATACCCGGTCGCGTAGGTCCGGGATGTACGGTGACAGGTCATGGCGACTGCTAGTGCTATAACAGCAATAGGGTACTCGGGGTACTACGTATAGTATTCAATAATTTAAAGCAATTGCAATTCTATAGTTTGAAGCTGATACTTCGTTGGGGGGTAGTAATAATAATAATTAAAAAGTAGGGTATTACAAATAGCTAGATCTGGTTGTATAATTGGGTTGGTTGTATTACTGGTGAGCACCCACTTTAAGGGGTGCGAGTCTGGCGAGTCCCAAAAAAGTGGGGGCGTAGTACGGGTAATGTAGATAGCTCAAAGCTCTAGTGTGGAACACCCATCTGATGCTGGCAAGCTGCAACCTACCCAGGGTTGCGGACAGGGATTCCTGTTGCGGCATGTCGCGTGGGCATTGCAGGAGTTATCATATTCTAGGTACCTGGGGGGTAGGTTGTATTCTACGGATGGGCGGCCTTGCTGTTGCTCCGGCAATCCACAAGGATTGGAAAGACCAGAGATGGATGGCGGTCATTGATGATGATGTTGTGGTGTCATTCGGGAAATGAGGCAGGGTTCGTCTATGACGGGGCTTGTTGAGGATCTAGTCCTATGTACCTACCTACTTCCTTCGGTTGCAGTGCCGTTCTCGTTTCTTTTTTTATGTTGCCCTGGCCTACACCAGGTACACTACAGGGTTTCGACCTCTTCTCAAGTCTTCTTGTCAGAGCCTCTGGGCAGGGCGGGTACAGCTCGCAGGGGGGGTCAAAGCAAGGAAGCTCAGCGCGTGGTTGCCATTCCAGGGTCTCTCCACTAACACCCGGAACGGATGCCATCTGACCATAACGGGCAGTTGCGACGCTCAGCTTGGTCGTCAATTGTTGCCCTGCTGAACTTACGAATCCGCCGTCCATTTTCACAAAGTCCAGCTGCGAGTTTTTTTTTCCCTGGAACCGAACAATTAGATTGTCGCTCCGCCGCCGCCGCCGCCGCCGAAACAAAGGCGGAATATTCTGGCGCGCTACCTGGTTCGGCACAGATCGGCATTGTTCGCATTGTATCAGTCAGTCCATTTGACTGGCTTCTTGCACCTTCTTGTTTGTGTATTTTCCGTGCGCCCTTGATCATTGCGGCGCAAAACCGATATAACTGCCGCCCTCCTCGAGCTTCCCTCTCTTGCCCACCAAGCACCGGGCAGCCTCAGAGATCGCCGCTGGACAGCCTTGCCTTTTCAACAAACAAGAGCCATTCACTTTGTATCGCTCACCGTGCCATCCCATCCGCCATCCAACAGCCCACCGTCTACAGGATCCCACCTTTGCTCTTGCCCTCCAGCACCACAGTGGACCCCATCTTGACGTGTCTGCGTGGCAGAGTCCCCGAGGCCGCCTGTGCCTTCGTCAGAAGCCTCTCACTTGCCAGACTTGGTCACCGCAGCAGCCTCTGGCACCCTCGATCGAATTACACCGTTCCTTGCCGACGTCATATTTATAGCGTCCCCACCATGGACCACTTTCCGCGACTACGCCCACATCGGCGCAAAAGAGACATCACCGCTCCCAGTTTGATTACTACACCTACTACTACCACCACCGAGTCGGAAAGTACTTCTGAGAAGACTGACTCTCCTTCGGCTGAACTACAAACTCCCACCGCCACTCCTTTGCTACGCCCAGTCCATAAGCTCCGTCCCTTTCGAGTATTTTCACGTTCGTCCAAGAGGGCCCGCGAGTCCTCACCCAGTTCGCACAAACAGACACCGACTGCCGCCGCTGTTATGGCTTCCAACGGTACCACAGACCATCCTGCTTCGCCGGCCGAGAGCAAGACGTCGTTAGGGCAACAGCTCAAGACAGAGGGCCGACCCAAGATGCCCTCTTTCCTGGAATTAAGCGAGTCTGGTAAGCTCGCCTTTGCCGCTCTCACCTTCTCTCCAAGACACACATACACTAACAGACCCTTTTTACGTTTTACAGAAATCGAAAACAAGTTCCAAGAAATCATCTGGCTCGAGCGCAAGCGCCTCCTCGAAGCGACACAGAACCCATCGCGAGACTTCCGCTGGGCTCGCGTAATGGGACCGCACCTTCGGCAGCTCGACAGATACGGCAACATACAACCCTGGCACAACAACCGAATTAAACTTCAGGTGCCTGAGGGCAAGATCGACTACATCAATGCCTCGCCCATTGTCCTGACCCCGACGGCTCTCACTAGGACCGATGGGGAAACAAGCAATACACAAGAGCCGAATCGCTACATCGCCATGCAGGGCCCCAAACAGTGTACAACCGACCATGTATGGCGCATGGCAGTTGAGCAGCTCGAGAGCCCCGGCGTAATCGTCATGTTGACGGAGACTCACGAGGGTGACTTTGAGAAATGTTACCAGTATTTTCCCCGGACGACAGAGGATCCCCCACTTGAGATCAACGAGGGGGACGAGTTTGGCGATGGTTTCCGTGCCACAGTTCGGTGCGCAGGGATCGAGGATACACCGGCCGGTGATGCGATTGAGCTTCGCAAGATGGTGATCCATGTGCATAAGTCGGCTGGAAGGAAGAGTATGGACAACAAGAGCAATGGGTCCCAGAGCAAAAGGCAAACCCCAGAGCCGGAAAACGTAACCACCGAGGAACCCAAAATCACGTCGCCTCTGACCCAGATGGCAAAAGAGACAGAAGCGAATCTCACAATCAGTGAGCCAGAAGAGACAGTAGGCCAGAACCCTGGAGTGGAAGAAGTCGAAGAGCGCATTGTCTGGCACTTCCTCTACAAGAAGTGGCCCGACTTTGGCGTCCCGGACCTCGCGGATCTCGAGAGCTTCTTTACACTCATGAGTCTGTCTCGAGAGAAGAACGCGGGCCCCCACAACCCTCGCATCATCCACTGCAGCGCGGGCGTTGGCCGCAGCGGCACCTTCATAGCGCTGGAGCATCTCATGCGGGAGCTGGACGCGGGAGTGTTGGAGAACTGGGATGAGCGCACCGCTGGTGCTGGCGAGTCCTTGTCTTCGCCCATCAGGACGTCGCAGGAGGAAATCATGTCGCCCATAGGCAGCACAAAGGGCGGAGAGGATAACGACCTGATTTTCCAGGTGGTTAACCAGCTCAGGGAGCAGCGAAAGACTATGGTGCAGGCCGAGAGCCAGTATTTGTTCATCTACCAGGTGATGCGCAAGCTGTGGCTGGATAAGTATGGAGGTGATGGTGATGACTCGAGCTCGGGAGAGAGGGCGGCCAAGAGGCTGGAGGTGGATCCTGGCGATCCCTTCTATGTGAATGGATACTCAACAAAGTAGAGCAGCTCCTTGAGTCGTCCCCCATCGCATTCGCGGACTATGTCCCCATCCTCCGGCCTTCATCTTTGGGGATATGGCCGGTGGGGTTAGCTGATTCTCTCTCTCCTGTCGACCTATGGCTAGGAGCGGGTACTCAATGGGTCACTGTCAAGGGACCAGAGAGTTGAGGAGGCATGATGACGATAGTCAGAGACGGGTAGACAAACAGCTGCTGATTAGGCGCTTGGTCGAGAAGAAATGATAGACCGTGAGACGGTACAAGAAGGGGGGCATTTTTACAGGAAAGAAAGGAAAGTTCAAGGGCAGGAGAGGAACATGGTGGCTAAGGGGCAAGATACCAGTAAACTAATCATCTCCTTGTGGACACAAGAATTCGTCTTAGATACCCCCGTTGCATTTTCATAATGTCATTGCATTGCGTTGCTTACCTCTAGTCACTTTTTGGGCACATATAGGTCTCTTGTTGAGGTTACATACGATTCTCGTGCACTCACTCACTCGCCTGCCTGGTGGGTGGTAGAAAGAAAGTCATCCAACTCTGTTACATGGTAGCTTTCGCGTCAATCCTCTCTTGTGTTGTGATACAGACTTGCTGGAGCAAGTGATTTGATGGTCGTGTAGGACGCCAGTAAGACGGGTGAACCTTGTGCAGAAGAATGGAATCAGGACATATTTTACATCATCACATCTTTGGAACTCTAAGCATGCGACGCGCTTTTTGGACCATTGACTCACCCTCAGCATCGAGTACCTACAAATTCTTGTATCGACGAGCTTTGGCATAACTATGATATGAATCAACCGCAGCTTGGCTCGGCTTCCCCTGTACATATGGCGTCTGTGGGATCAGACTCAAGCATCAGTACTGATGCATGCATTCTCGCTATGTACATACTTGTATGTATACAAGTCAGCCAAGCCATAGTGATTCATGGGCCCGTGGATTCTAGGTATATTTTACGGTTATTCCTTGCGGTTATATGCAGAGAGCGTACCTGAACCCGTGTGTCTTTAGATACCTAGATACACACGGAACCAATCATGAATGTACATGAAGTTGTGTGTTGGTAGTTTAGGTGTCGAATCGGATCGGATCGGATCGGATCAGTTACCATAGTTCCCGTTTCGTCGTCATCATACCATACCATACCATACCACACCACCCCGAATCCTGCAGGATCCGAGACAAAGAAGAGCGCGACTGTGGGATTTTGGTTTGTGTCGCGGGTCTGGATGTGGATTGTGATAGCCGATATATGAGAGCCCGTGGTTCAATGAATGAATGCCCATGAGTACCTAGAACTAGGTACCACTGGGACATGGGGCTTTTTTATTCTTCCACTTTCCACTTTTGTTTGGGTCACTAGGGAAGAGCCTTAGACATGTGTGAAAGGGGACTAACTGTACCAAAAAACATGCATATGTGACATGCCTTTTTTTTCCAAGACATCCACACGAAAATGTTTGTCTCTGTTTTATGATGAGAGTGAAAGTGTGTGTGTGTGTGTCCATGGGAACGAGAACAGGGGTTATTACTACGTTCTTCTAGCCTGAACTTGAACATCGGACCGTAGCCCGTGGCTAAAAGTGCTGTTATATCTGATGTTAACCGACGTTGCTTTAAGCCGAGCTTGATCAGGTGTGCCAGTCAGTGTCTGGACTATAGGCCTGAACGTGACATCTGATTTATCTCTCGATATATGTAAGTATAAATGTGTCCAAAAATCCAATAATTCACTGCAACTTTAAATTTAGAGGTACCAAACTCGCAAAAGTCGAATCTATTCGTTAGGAAATGCGGGTATACAGGATATGTTGAGAGCTAGGGAAAGAGAGAGGGGACGTTGGACAAGCTTAGTACCTTGTCTTGCCTTGTGCCGAATGACAAAAGATGGGACAAGACACACAGAAGGTCTCGGAAGAAGCTTTGTTTGATTGCTCACTGTCTACCCAAGGTTTCTTTCGTTCTCCATGGGAAAAGCTGGAACTTGCATGTCTTGCACATTTTGACCATTTCTTGAATGTCTGACAGACACAAAGAAAGTTGTGTGACTGACAGTTCGTCATGACAGCCCCAGACTCAGGTCAATATCCGAAGGGGTGCATTCAATATCTGATACTGAGTGAAAGAGACTTGCTCAAGGCAAAGGAATGAATGAGTTTCGGGTTGTAGTGTGAAAAGGTAAAGACAAAAAGTCGTCGTGATGGTTTGTTGACTTTCCACTTTGTTGTGGATAGCTTCAAACAGAATGAAAGATGCCAAGCCTTTCTTCAGTTCCAGGGGTCATTGGTTACGTTCGAACCGGTCTAGAACGTGTGGAGTCTCTTAACAGAAAAAGAGAGGATTAAGAAGAGGAAATGAGCGGAAGGATCCAAAAAAACACTACTTTTTCCGTCTCGTTGGTGCCCCAAAAGGCGGATGGATCTTCCTATGTGCGTTTGGCAAGGGTCACGTCACGGTTCTTCTTTTCAAATAGAAGAACTTCAAGGGGTCCTTCGGGTTCGAAAGCGACCCTGTTATGATACTGTACCTCGCTGAGAACGACATGCCCAGCCCCCAACCCTGTTCAGCCGCGTGTCTGCCATGTGGTGTGGATGTGCTGAAAACGGGCACGGCTTTTGGCAGCCGAAGAAGGCCTGGACGATCCACTCACAGTCATCATTGCCAAAGGAGTGTAAATCACGTCCGTTCCTGGGGTTGAAAGCCGGCAGGGCGCGAGCTGCAAGTCCAGCTTGTGTTTGTTGTAGCCCCGTTTCGGCGAGATGAAAAGAGACGAGCTGCTTTGTGTATGATGCTGGGATCATTCTGCTAATAGTATATTGTGATGCCGAGTGCCGATTCGGCCACCATGTCTCTCTAACTGATGTTCATGAGAATGATGGATGAACTAGTGTGCACTAGTATGGGTGGAATGGAACGATCATATGACTATCCTGGTACTTTCGGGTGAGGGTTTTGGTGAGAAGATGGAAGGTTCGGAAGGAAATACCGTGGACTATGGGTGTCTTCGGTTTGCGAAGAGAGCTCGTGTTTGTACGGAGTCGCCGTCGTGTACCGTGGCGCCTTCTCAAACAAGACTGGACCACTCTCACCATGGAACAGTTCTATTAACGGTTATGACAGCTGGCTTTTGCTTCTACGGTGAAATACGAAGGGCGGTCCTCGTTTGTGAGGAAGACGGAAGATACGTTGGGCCGCAAAAGGGTGTTTGGCAATAGCAAACGTCCGGGGTAAAGTTGGAGCACGCTCGCCGGTCGAACAAGGGCTTCGGAAATGAGCGATAGACGCTGGTTACTGATGGGCATGGCATGGCATGGCTGGCCCGGCGCTGATGGTGGTGGTGGTGATGATGATGATGGAGATGATGTCGGGTTGCTTATGGACAAGTGGCCTGGGTGTTTTGCTGGGAGCGGTCATGATAAAAGTGTAGTGTACATGTCGCAGCTGAAATCTGACGGTTGCTGTTTTGGTGGGCGAACAACTAAATGCATGATCTGACTTGAGTCCGGAAGACAGCAACCTCGAGGGCGGTGAAGGAGCAAAAGACCCGGAATGAGTACGGTACCTACTTAGTTGGAAGAATGCTAGCTACCTTTTGGGACACTGGCAGAGCAACCACCGGGACGAAAGCTAAATTGCGGTTGGTGAGGGTTTGGTTGTGGGTAACACGTCGCAAGACTCCCCTCGCTTGTTGCGGAGTATCGATGTATTCGTTCGTACACATCCTGGAGACTTGGGGTCTTGGGTTCACCAGCGCTGGCATGTGAAATTGTACCGGTTGTGGTGAGCATGGCCTGCAAAGTACGTATTTGTGCGACCGTGTTTTCGCTTGCCGTTTGTTTCAAAGTCGAACCGAAAGCAACCTGAAGCCTTGGATCGGTTCATTGTCACGGACCGCAACCCAAGAGCAATGGGCTAGAACTGAACCGGGTCGCATCTCGCATCGACGGCCTGAACAACACCACCTAACAAGGTCGCAGTGAAGCTGGGGCTGCAGAAGCCAGGACGGAGAATTTGCAGTTGACGAGACCTGACTGCCCCACCATTGCATCGGAGCGGGTCTCTGTCGTGTGGAGCCCCAGATGTGTTGATCTTGACCAATGCAGTGAGCAGCATTGGCTGGCCCGAGGGGGTCTGCCGGACACCTGGGAGTCTGCAACAAGCGCCATCCCAGCAGGCCAAACCCCAGTGGCTCGAGTTCGTTGCCCCAAATCAAGGAGGATCCAAAGTGGCTGGCATATCTGGGGACATCATCCATCACCATCGGCTTCTCGTCGGTCTTGGTGAGAAAGGAATTCAAATGGGACAACCTCCATGTCCACGTCGGGGCCGACCCCCCCTTGTCGGATGGCCCCGGGACTCCGAATCCGGCCAAGCTGTGGTTGAGCAAAATGGAAATCGGACTACCACTGCTGCTAATATCCACTCCCGGCCTTCTGGAAGCCTTCTTAAAGGACCACAGGTACGATCGGCCCTGCCCTGCATCTGGCAGAGAGCTTGTTGATGTTCGAGGCTCCCGCTCACTCGGCCTCTCACTGCTACCCTGCCATTCAACTCAAGCAAAACTCCTCCCCATCTTAGATGGGGACCCGACTTCCACGGCCCAGGACACACACGGCTTGAGTCATAGTGTAGTGCCTCTTTACACATATCTCACTCATCTCCTTTCCTCACTCATATATACTTTGACATATTTCATCCATCTCATCCTCTCACACTCACTCTCACCCTCACCCTCACCTGGAGCCCCTTCGCCCCTAGCCGGCAATTGCTTTAGTAATCCGGTATCCCGCACCCCGTCCCCCGTCCCGACCCGACCCGCTGTCATCAAAGGCACTGCAGTCAGCAACACCTCAACAGACCAACAAACCAACAACCAACGCATAGTACACCTGGGCTGCGGCGCTAGTCATTTTGCCAACCGAGACTAAAAGTCCACCCGGAGATTGTAAAAGTTCAACGGCGCCGAAAGAGAAAGGGTCTCCAGGCTTTGCCCTCGCACACCCTATCGCCGACTCGCCTCCAAACGGTCTGGACCATCAACAGCAATGGCACGTGGGGCCTTCGCAGCCCGCGAGTCCTCTTTCTAAGGTTGACCACGCCCTCGATATCAAAAAGAGCAAAGCGACTTTTCCGGCTAATGCAAGGCGTCAAACCTTTAGTGACTTTCTTTCTTTTCACTGCGCCATTGCCATCACTGGACTGGTCTGCTTCTCCATCACCTCGGCGTGCACCATCCCCCCCCCCCTATCAATTCATTTTATATCCATTCACACGACCTGCGGGCACACCCTGCCACGGGCTCAGGTTGTGTGTGCGACAGGAAATCAAAGAGAGATCCCTGGCTCGAGGGCTGGCTTCCCCACGTGCGATTCCCCTTCAGGTCGCTCGTCCGTTTTCGGCTTTCCCTGCTGAGCGGTTCGAGAAAGGAAAGACCTTCGCATCTCGAGTGTAAGAGTCAGTCCGGATTGGTGAGACTGGCTTCCATCAAACGACATTCAAACAGATATCATCACGGGGTTGTTTGGGGACGATACAGGACCATACCCCGGTGCCTTGGTTATTTGGACACCAAGCAAATAAGTTAGGCCAGACACCATGACGTCGATTGTAAGTGAGCTTTGTTCCAGATTCTCCCGAGCGCAACCCAAATCCTTGCTCCCGGGCCCCCTTTTGTTACGAAGTGAGCCTGATGGTTGTTTCCACTCCAACGCCTCCAACCTCACCTACCCAACCACAAGCCCAATCTTACATGCTTACTCTCACCCTCATCCTCACCCACACCTTCCAACACACAACCAAGTACCTTCTCTCCATGCTCACCGCCTTGCCCTTTGCTCATCCTCCTTGTTTCTTTTTTGGATCCTTTTCTGTCCTATCCCATCTCTTCCTGATCCTGCTCACTTCACCGGGACTGTCTTGTGTTCCCCCACGTTGCTGAACCGGATGGCTGGCGCCCTTGCAACTCGAGGTCGCAACGCTTGTGCTTCCTTCCTCTTGTGCTTGCCTGGCCTTGTCTGAGCAAGTGTGTCCGGGGCATGTGGAGTGGCATCCTTTACGGCTAGTTGAGGTAGAGGTAACACTCATGGAAGTTGAGCAAGTCAGAAAGTAGGTGTCCAGGCCGGGTGTACGAGCACATGATGCTTGCCGTCTCATCCTGAATTTCGCGGCGGCGCAGAAAACGCTTCCTTCAATCTCTCTCTGTCTCTCTGTCTCCTTGCGGCGGGAACCCCCTTCCGGCCTTTAAGCCCGGAACACTCCCATGCCAATTACCATCATCCATCCCTTGATATTATCTAGGGACAAACCCACCTCTGATAATCACCACCACCACCACCACCACGTCCTCTACCCCTACCATGTTCCTATTACACCATTACTACCCTCTCCTCTACCGCTCATGATTATATATACGTCCATCAGCTCTTCATCTCTGACCAGACAATGTTGTCTTGAATCTGTTTGGAGCAATGGATCTCGAGGCCGAGACCTGGACCGCGTGTCCTTTGTTCGATCTCGTTGATTTCGACAGGATGCTAACACAAACTCCTCGTCTCCAGCTATGTCTGGCGCATTATTGCGACCTTCACGGGCCCACCCCCTTGATGGTCACCGAAGGACTCCCTGTTCCATGCAGTACGTGTTATGAGGAGGGCCAGCAACACGACCACAGCCATGCTACCGACCAGCCGGCTCCGAGTGCCACCGCAGCTAATGCCTCGGTCCATGCCGTGGCCGCTGCCGCCGAAGCGCTACGCCGAATGGACCTCGGCGGCGGTGGTCTAAGAAGCTCCTCGGCGCCTGTATCTGAAGAACAAGCTCAGGAATATCGCGCCTCGCTCCGCCGCGTCTCCCAGACTGTTGGCACGTCCTCGGCCGTTGAAACTCCTCCACAGAGTCCGCAGATTCCAAACGGGCCCCCATTATCGCAACAGGAAAAGCGACGCAGCGATTCAGGATTCCGCAGGACCTATGACGACTACGTCACTCGCCGCGCCGGTCCGTGCGATAATTGCGCCTTGACGCTACCCAAACGACAAGAAGGTAGCAAAGACGCAAACCCGGAACCCAAGCCAGAGCAGGGGCCTACATTACGAACACGTGCTCCCTTTGCTCGCGTGTTCTCTGGAGGAATGGACGAACCATCACCGCCAACTTCACAAACATCCTCGTCGATCCCATCTGAGGACGAGTCCATTACCAAATCGTGTCCCTCACATCGCCGTGCTGAGACCACGGCCTCCTTAGCGTCACGCTCTAGCAGTAGCTCCGCCCAAGGGGTTACGGCACATACACATTATCTCGACTATACCTCAACGCACGAGCCCGTTGCCGCAAATTCGTTTTCCATTGTTCGCGCATCCTGTCTGCGGACGCTTTCTCTGGAAACTCTTCCTCGACCTCCCGCTACAGGCTATCCTTCCTCGGGCGCCAACCCGGCGATGACGCCGAGCGCTTCACCCAGCCCCCCGGCGTACGTCACAACGCACAGTGTCGGCGCTGCGGCATCCGGTGGGCCAATATTTTTCGGCGACCCTTCTGCCGGCTACACAACGGCCTATATATTCCGAATCCCCGATGTCCATGCGCGAGGCCACAAGCGCGTGTACGCTTTCCTAGCCCTTAGCACCCACCGTGAGCGTCTTGCCATGAAGACCTTTGGATTCGTCGCTGCCGCGTTCCGTGACTTGGCGACCTGGATCCAGACACTGGCCGAGCAAGAAGCCGAAAGGTCCCTCCAGGAGTCGTCAGCCAACAGCCCCGTCATGCCCGGAGGCCCTGGCTACGGAGGAAGTCTGCACTCGGAACCAGCAGCACCTGCTAGCCACATCCCCACGGCCGGCGGACCGGGCGGCGGTAGCAGCTTCCTCATGGGCGGCGGCGGTCTGTCCAGGAGGATGGGCAGCGGGTTTTCTGCCTCGGGAGTCGCGCTGAAGCAGCGAGGCTTGGCTGAGCTGGTTGGTCTCCCGGACTTCTTTATTGAGCTCCATGCTAGGTTCGTGAAGCTCTTGCTTGACCTGCGCGTCGTTTTGGGATCATGAAGAAGAAAGGAATCTATCACTATGGGCGCTTACGGACAGCATTCATATTTGGATGACGATCGTTGGCACCATGTACATATATCCATCCATCCATCCACGCGGGCTGGCATCGATCGTCACAACATCCAACGAAACAGAACCACCACCACCGCTGCTGCTACTACTATTACCGAGGAGACAGTTGTGTGTATCAATAGCTTGACTTCAACGTCAATGAAGCAGACTCCCACTAACAAAATAGCACTCCGATGACAGACGGAGCAGCGATACGGCAGCACTTGACATCACGAAATATGCAGAACTTGTCTACATGTGGGAGAGACTAAATAATGGGTAATGAGTTAATGACCTGGTAGAATGTGCGAAAGGTTGGGCGCGCATGGCAGCATGGTGAAGCCGACCGAGCGAGGTGTACAAGTAAGAGGGGGAGAGTAGCATGTGGGGAAAAAAAAACCAGCCATCTTCCATTCGAGATGATTGATGCGTTTTTCTTTTTGGGTATATCCAATGTGGACGTGGACAAGCGGGAGAGAGAGAGAGAGAAACTATCCCGCCTCAAGCATCACGTGTTCCTTTTAGGGCTGTCTAATTCAAATAACAAGCTAGATGGACGGATATGATAGGACAGAGCATCTTATGGGATCACTGGGTCGGAAAGAAGGAAAAGAGGGGAAGGCTCCAAATAAGAAGAGCAATAGCGAACGAGAATGGATGGATGGATGGATGGGATGTGGTTTCACTTTCTGTCCCTTCTTCTATCTTTAACCTAGACCGCTTCCACACATCCACATTCTTATTCCCTAACTTCATCTCTCAACCACCATCACAACCATCACTGCGACGTCATGTTTCTCTCTCTTTTCTTTCTTTTCTTTTCTTTTCCCTCATCCCGAACCTCACAAGCATGTGTCATCTTTTTCCTGTATCAAACCAGCTGTATCGCAAACTGGAAGTGAGCGTGTAAGGAGACTAAAGGGACTAAGGAGCGGTAGGAGAGGCTGGGAAAACGACGAACAAAGATACGAAACTACCTTGACGTACAATCCCAAGTAGTCACATAGAGGATATACCCCCTGCCCAAACAGCATAGAAGTCATATTCCAAGTTTTTGTCCCCCTCTCGCCTCTTGATTTCTCAACATTTTTTCAGGCGTAAATCTACTGAAGCAGACGGACGTCCTTTCTTTTGGAGTGATGAGTGAGGGTAACGATATCTGGAAACTATTTACATACGTCATAGTACTTACCTAGATGCGACGTAATCAAAATCCTATCACCAGAATCACATATGGATGCTGAAAGGTCAGTCGTACTTTGTGCTAGCGAGATGAAATCCGACCAAAAAAAGAAGAAAAATCCTACGAGAGGCAGAACTGTAGATCGGTTGCCACCACCACCCTTCCTCCCCCCAAAAACAGATAACTTGTTGTCTCTCCAAGAGCCAATTCTTTCCAGCTCCAGGAGGGCCAGGAACCAATATAGATAGCAGCGCATAACATATATCCGATATATGTCCCTTCCTCTCCCCTCCCTTCACCAAAGTACGCTTCATTGAACCTACCTACCTAGCTATGACAGTTTAGGAACGGGGGTACCTGCCATGTAGCCAGCCATACAGGTATTTATGTATGTATGGATGGATGTATGTAGCTCCGTCACAACAACCGGGCCTGCTGACGGAATATTTCACAAATGGTTCCGGTTATCCATACCACGCACGCACGATGGGTATTGGTGACTATGTTTTTTTTTTTTTTTTTTTTTTTTTTTATGTCGTGATCAAAGCACCAACTAACACACACGATCTATCGTTGGAGGAGTGGAAAAACGCCGAGAAGAAGGAAAAAGAGCATACCAAGACCTGGAGAGAAGGATAGCGCACTGGGAATATAATTCTGCCGAGTAAGGTGATTTGAGAAAGTGGGTATTAGATGGGAGCCAGGGCACCTTGCTACTTTTCCTTTGAGTGCTACTGCGGATGCAGTTGGAGCAGCTCTAGAGAGAGGCACGCACTTATATATATATGGTGGTGCCGTTCCAGATTTATTCGCTAGTGTACAAATTTGGTTCGCTTTTATGAACGTCTATAATCCCTGCTGATTTGGGGCACAAGGTAATGATTCCTCCAGCCAGCACGAAGCATAGCACCAACCCAGCCAAAAGCGATCTCTTCCCATGTTCCGCTGTCCTCGATACCGACACGGCAAGCGCATGCATGACGCCGATAGTTTACTTGTAGAAATCAAACTTGTTCTCGTCGCTCGTACTCTTCACCTGGCTGCTGTAGGCGTCCTCCAAATCAGCCTGGATGATGTTGTACCTGTTCTTCCGTACTGCGCGCAGACCGGCCTCCTGCATGATGGCAGCAATGACGGCACCGCTGAGAGGATCGTTGCGGGTAATCAAGCTGTCAAGATCAACCTCCGGGGCCAAGCTCATCTTGCTAGCAATGGTGGTGAAGATGAGACGACGCTCGCGGCGATCGCGCAGGTTGGGAAACTCGATCTTGCGATCGAGACGACCGGGACGCAGCAGGGCAGGATCGAGAGTGTCGGCACGGTTGGTGGCCATGATAACCTTGACGTTGGCGGTCTGGTCGAAACCGTCCATCTGGTTGAGCAACTCGAGCAGAATTCTCTGCACCTCACGATCGGCACCCGTCTGCGCATCGAAACGCTTCGTCGCAATGGCATCGATTTCGTCGATGAAGATGATGGCAGGCGCGTTCTCACGAGCCATGCGGAAGACGTCGCGCACCATGCGAGGACCCTCACCAAGATACTTTTGTACGAATTCGGAACCAACGACGCGGATGAAGTTCGCTGTCGTCGAGTTTGCGACCGCCTTGACCAGCATTGTCTTGCCGGTACCGGGAGGACCGTAGAGAAGGACACCGCGCGGCGGGTCAATACCGATTTGCTTGTAAAGATCAAAGTGTGTTAGGGGCAGCTCAACGGCTTCCCGAATTTCCTGCTTTTGCATATCCAATCCTCCAACATCGGCGTATGTAACGTCGGGTTTCTCGTCGGCACCGAGCATCGCAATGGAAGAGTCAGCCTCGGGCGGCAAGATGTCGACAACGGCATTAGAGTGACGGTGGAGCGCTACGGAGGATGACGGCTTGAGGAGCTCGCGATCGAGAGTCGAGAGGATACGGACGACGTAGTTGGAGCCAGTACTAGATTGAACGATACCCGTGCTGAGGAAGGGTTAGTCTGGGCCAGTTCTGGAGACGGGGGGGGGGGGGGTGCATTGGGCGGCCATACTTTTGATCGATAGCTTCCATGAACTGTCCAATCACCAGGGGAACACTTTGAATCCTCTTGATTTCCTCCTGGGCACGAACAAGCTCGCGCTTCAAGCTCCTGTCAGATACCATGTTGTCAGCCCCTCCTCACCAAGCTCTCGGCCCGTGGAGCTTCTGTGACCATACCTCTGCTCATCCTTGATGTATTCCTCCTGCAGTTTGATGTATTCGAGCTGCCTCTGAAGCTTCTTCAAGGTTATATAGTCATCACCGCCTTCTGTTGACACGCCCTCGAAGGTCTCGATGTTGGGAATCGCCGAAGGGGCGGACTTCTTTTGAGGCTGGGGCACACTAGCCGGGGTCTCGACAAGGACGTCGCCCATTTTGTCGGATGTTTTCTTGTAATGGTATTAAATAGCTTGATCGATGACTTTCCGTGTGGTGTGTCGCGAGCGCTCTGCGGCGCGATTGCAATTGACGTGGTGTTTGGGGGTTCGGTCGGGTGGTATTCCTTGTTGTTCTGTTGTCGTCGTCAAGGTTCGCCTTGTGGCGCGTGTCGGTAGTTGTCGCTGATGCAGTGGTCGTTGTTCCTAACAGCAAGCTGGGCTGGCTGTGGCTCGTCATTCATCTGGAGCCTGGGTTGCCGGGTGCTGCCAAATGCACAATGATTGGCTGCATGACCTCTTTGTGGCAGTTATAGTGGGCTAGCTTGCACAGCTTACGGTGCTCTGCTATGTACATATAATCTGTGTACTCTGCGCACTTACGGATGAGCAGCGTGTTCTTTTTCTGTAGCCAGCAGTCGCACCACACTAGGAACGCTCCAGCTGCAAGTGGGGCTGTTGGACAGTGCTAAGGAGTGACTGCCGGACAGTGCAGATTGGACTGCAGTCGGGTGCAGCGGGACGGAGCCTTGTCGGTGGCCCCCGCGCCCTCCATGCAAGTCGACCTCCACTTGGATGCCACCATCGCAGTTGAGCGACTCCAGCCTTTGTCAACCCCACATCCACACACGGGTACCCTGGCTTGCTGCCCTGGGCGTCACAAAGTGTCACCTTGACGGCCAGGTCGGGTTGTCGTCCGTCGTCCTCCCCCTTCGTAACTCGTCTCTGGCTTGACCCCAAACTACAGACCAAGGCCACTTATTGTTTGATATGTCTTGCATGCTATGTATCGCAATGCCCGAGGTGGTGTAAGTTAAGGTTAGGTTGTGGGATATGGATACGTTAGACCCCATCGTCGCAACATCACTTCTCTTTGGCTCCGTCAACGCACACTACACTACTGCGATAAGGGATCGAATTGTCATTCCGAAGACGGCCGATACCAGGAGTTTCTCCACTGTTTGGATCGAATGATGCGGCAATGATATGCTATTGTGGTCACCATACACCACCCTGCATCTCGGGTGGTCGCTAACACATCCTTGCCTGGCTCGGGCCCATCTGAACGCATCATCACGGCCATGAAGCGGTGCTGTTGAGGGATCGTAGGGCATTTGATGGCGGGAGGGGAGAGAGGTGGCTTTTGAATTGCGGCAGTCCAAAGGTCAAACTAGGTCCTGGCTCCAATCAAAGTATCTTGCTTCCACGGTAGATTGTGTGTCGCCGGTGCCTGCCTGTCTACTAAGGAACTGGGGTTGAACATTGTGAACCGAGGAGGTGATCGGAGGGCTTCCGTCATCCGGCTTGTCTCGGTGAGGAGTTACGATAACGACAAAGATCCAGGAGCTCTAGTACAAGTACAGCAACGGATGCAAAGCGGTATACTCTAGTGTAAGAGCAAGTGCAAATATACAACCAACTGAACTCCATCCACCCGTTCATCATCCTCGGGTCCCTTACGCAGCTATGTACCTAAGAGACCCCTTGGAGCTTCCGGTACAATCCCGTGCGTCCATGAATGTTGGTGAACTTGGAGCCGGGGGGACGGACCAGGAAACGCCCAACAACCCCATCCCCGTCAAGAGTCACCACTTTCGGATCGCCTTATTAGTCACTGCACACCTCCGCTTCCTCCGATCGGCTGTTACCTCCGGCTTTCCCTTCTTTGTTATACTGAGAACCATCCTCATTCACCCCATCTCTTTTATCAAATATAACTCGACCGCCGCATCATTTCGGCCCTCTTCACCTTGCCTAACTGTACAAGCGCCTGCCGCAGTCTTTCTCGTTGCCTTCTACAGTGTCCTTGAATTTGATGATTCCTTTGACCCGGTGCACCTGCGCCTTCAGCACTCTGGTTGGCAACGACGGAATCCATTCATAGACAAATCTTACCAATTACCACACGTATACCTGAGGGCGCTTCTCCCCGTCAGCTCCCACCCGTCAGGCTCGCTTTGTGTAACTGTCGACCAACAACACCCAACTCCAACTGCTTAAAACCTCCCAAATCATCAACTCTTGCCTGTCGGCTCACCTTTCTCCGTCAATCGCCCGCCATGTCCTCTTCAATTCCCATCCCCGCACCGCCACCATCCGTCATGAGTATTGAACGTCGCCAGCTGAGCCAGTCAGATAATGCTGGCAGTTCGTCCCCGGGATCGTCATATTCCACCTCACCAGAACCATCGCACCCCTCTTCCTCACCTGCCTCAGCGACGTCGAAAAAGACACTGCTGCACGCTCGCCGTCCCAGCCTTTTGAGTAAGTATACATATACACCATGCATCAAAACAAATCGATGGCGGCATTGATTAGCGCAGTCGTGCATATGCATCGTGAACGTTCCCTAACCATTAGCTTCTAGGTTCGGCCATCTCCAAGCAGGAATGCACCACGATCAATATCGCCGAAGATAAGGATGGGCCTCCGGAGTTGGTAAGATACCTTCCTTTCGCGTGCTTGTTCTCTACGTAATCCACACATTACTGACCCCTTTTACTCCAATAGATCTCCTACCTCTCCTCAAGCCAAGGTTTCGCATGGAACCCCGAGATCTTTCTACCATCCTATGTCGACTACGACTACATTCCTCTGGAGAATCGGAGAGATCCGATCCATGAGATCATTCTAACGGATGAAGAGATCAAGAAAATCCTGCCCCAGTGAAAGCCAAAATGAAGAAAAAAAGCACACGACGGCACGCACAAGCGACCACTATCAAACACATTGTATTCAGTCATGCAGCTACAAGCGCCACTCTTAGACCTGTCTCTTCTCAGGAGATATCAGCTCCACTTCTTCACGGATCACGGCGTTACGACATGTTTTTCCTTTCCTGTGTTTCGGTTCTAGGTGTTTTGGCGCCTACCTTACGGTTGTTGCCTTCCCGAGAGCTCATTGGAACCATGAACCTCATCATGTTGTGGTCTACACAGGCGGGGAAAGATCCTAGGACACTTCAGAAGACCAATAGGACACTCCAGAAGACCAAGGTTCCTTGGGCGGTCGGGTTCGGGATACATACACTTTGAGCACAGTACAATTCAGTGTTACTGAGTAGGGGGAGGGCATTGTTCAGGTTCCTTTACTGGTCAATTTGGGAAGCGCTGGGTGGGGGGAGATAATCTTATCATGGTTCTGTCAAGTTTGGTATTCGGGATTCGGGCGTATCACTGGGTTCATCTGTTTCTAGCACTACCTTCGGACTTCATCCAAGTCTTCGGGCAATACTTTGACTTTCTTTTACAGGGCATCACCCCTCAAGTATCATTCTTCTTTGTAGATAGGCCCTCGGCAAGCTACCTATTCAATGGTGAAGAGGATTTGGACGTAATAGAAAGAAAAGACGCATTGAATGACGGTGGTGTGCAACACGAATGGGCGTACAAAATGTCTGTAAAATCTTTGCATAGATGCCTTCGATGTTGTTCTGTTCCACATGGGCCATGCGACTCTTGCTGGGATTCCTTGAGAGGCCGGATAGCCGTGCGACCGTGGCCGAATGGATGTTGGGAATAGATTGATATCCACATACATATGTTAAGAATTCACCGAAGGTTGGTAATATTTGGAGATTCGGTAGTGATCCCTTAATACGCAGGGTCCACGACGAACATCTTTCTCACATGAACCACAAGCAGGAACAACCGCCATTATCGCATGGACTAGGCGCAAGGCAACAGTTAGTCCAGTCAGGCAACTTGAAGTCGGTTCATAATCATTCAAGTGCTGTGCAGTGCATCAAGCGTCTGACGGATGTTTGTGCCGAAGCAGAGAGATGTCCATGCAGCTGGCGGCGGCGGCACCTTGTTGGCCCAAAGCGATTAGCAAATGCCGGGCACTCCTGCAGCTCTTACACAGTTTAAACACCAGCCCCGGCTTGCCCAGGACAAGCCAAGCCCCACCACTTTGGCATCAGGGACCCCGCCCCACTACATACACTAAGCGGGCGTTTGGTACCAAGTGGGACCAACCACTGGGCGGATTCGGGTTAGTGCCCGCCGATGTCATGGGACCCACATGCTTTATCGATAAGATGATGGAGCGCAATGGGGAAGCGGGCCCGAGCGGACGCGGGCGCGGGCGCTGGCGCGGACAGCTTGAATCAATTGATGGTTGCATGGATGGACTTGAACTTGACCAAAGTAAACAAATCAAGGACTGGACACTCCGCAGATTCATCACCACCATATCACGACCGAGAAATAGACACACTCTCTCAAAAGAAACCATTTCATCATTCGCGACGCATCACCAACCGCCCGCCCGCCCACCCACTCACTCGTTCGCTCGCTCGCCTGCGCCGCGATGGATCTGGAATCCGCTGTTCACCGTCGAATCGAGCTTCAATCGCCCGAAGACTTCACCTATCTAATCGACAATGTGCGCCGCGCTGCAGCGGATAGCATCAACGCCGCGTTTCCGCCTGTTGACGCGGGTGATAGAAATGGAGAGGATGAGGAGGAAGAAGATGAATTGCGCGTGAGGATAGAGCAGTTGGTTGATGATGTACGTATTATGTGTTAGCCCCTTCCCTTCCCTTCCCTTTCTATATAGACTCTTTTGCTATGTAGCGAACCGACAAAAATAAAAAAAAAGCCACCGACTAACACCAAACAATCCAGTACATCACAAAGACTTTTACCTACGTAGCCCCCAACATCTCCATCAACGGCCTCCCCGTAAACGACCCCTCCGAATTCTTGTCCTTGTCCTCATCCCCACTCAACTCCCCTTCTACCACCAACGGCACCAAGAACCAACTTCCCGCCACCAGAAAGTTATCCTCTTCGTCGAAAATCCAAAAGACCACCACAAAGAAGAAGAATAAGAAGCCCAAACCCCAAGAAGAATACGAACCCTTTGACCCCCGCAAACGTTCCCGCCTCGAATCCCTCGCCCGCGAAGAAGAAGATCTCCTGCGCTCCATCGCGTTGCTCAAACGACGCGTACCCGCCTCGGCGGCTTCGACGCTCGCTGATTATTTGGCTCGCCAGACGGAAGAAGACCAAAAGGCGTTAGACAAGGCCAAACAAAAGGTGGTGGAGGAAGGGGTGGTGGCTGGGAGAAAGGCTTTGGAAGGGTTGTTGCCTTTTGTTGCTGCTGCTGCTGCCGCCGATGAAGGTGGAAATGGAAATGGGAATGGGAATGGGAACGCAACAAGAAAGGGAGGAGGAAAAGAAGAAGAAGAAGAAGAAGAAGGGAATAGTGATTCTGCACAGATGGAGAGGCAGGAAGGGATAGAGGATGGGTTTGGAAAAGCGGTCAAGGCGCTGAGAAGGCTGAAGAGTCAGATGCCGGCTACGGTGGCGAGGATGGAGAGGGCGAGGGTTGCGGGGGGGTATGTTGTTGCTGGTGTTGCGGCGCCTGGGGAGGGGCGGTAGACATGTTGTTGGTCTTGTTGTTGGTTGGGTTAGCCATACTCGTTGGTTCCGTGGGAAGAAAGTGTTGGCTTTGTGTGAAAACCGACATGTTGGACTTGTTGCTTGTGGGAGCAGTGTTTGCTTTCCGTGAGGTGCTTTAAGCGATCAGTTTTTTTAGTCTTTTTGGAGTTAGGGGCTCATTGGCATGGCCATGGCTATGGGCAGAATATCAAAGCAAGAATATGGTCAATGTTGGAAATGCTCCAGATCTATTAATGTCTTCATCCCTCAAACTCCCTGTAGATACATCATGGACGGCCAGAAACAAGTAATCTATTGTGTATCCGTGTGTATACCAAAGAGACCACCTCCGACAAAGACGCGAGGACTCTACATACGCTAATGTAAAATCACCAGTGCTGAGTTCAACCGGATTCACGTATCCGATCTCGCACTTGAAAATACCCTGCAAACACAACCAACTCCTACCCATTGCGGCAACTAAGCTAGTCCGGCCGAATGATGACTTCATTACAACTGAATACTCTTTCATAGCGTATATAGACCCATGGTATGTCATGTAAGCGAAACCGCGTTAAGAGCCTTCCCCTCACAGGCAGAACTGACGCCATCTCATCGGGAGACTAGGTGATGCTTTTCCCTTCACACTGCCGTCTTTCTGACTGGAAGCCGTCCTCAAACCTCCACATTGCATCTCTTATGCGGCAGCGGGAGCAGGGGCGGCAGCCTCAGTAGCAGCGACGGCAGGCTCGGCGGCAGGGGCAGGGGCAGCCTCGGTCGCCACAGGGGCGGCGGCGGGAGCATCAGCCTTCTTCTCCCACTTGGCGGGACGAGCCCACTGCTCCTCGCGCCAAGGGCCCATGTCGCTCATGTGGCAGCCACCGGCGCACTGGCAGCTACCGCCGAACTCCTTGGGGAGGTTCTCAGCAGGCACCTGCCCGAGGAGCTCCTTGCTGTAACCGCTGCCGAGGACGTGGATCTTGGAGACGGTGACGGGGTCGAGCCAGGCCTTGATGACGTTCCAGACGGTGCTGAAGCCCCAGGGAGCGTTGATGAGGTAGAGCTTGCCGAGGCGCTCGGGGTAGTAGTTCTGCGAGAGGGTAGAGGCCTGCTTGACGTAGCCGAAGACCTGGGGGGCCTTGGTGAGGCCGACGCCCTTCAGATCCATAATGGTGCAGCACGTCTCGAGGAGGACGCCGGCCTTGCGGGAGCAGGCGGGCAGGCGGGGGTCAGCAAGGCGCTCGTACTCGACGGCGAGGTTGGTGAGCATGCGCTCGGCTGTTGTGATCTTGTACATGGCATTCAGATCGATCTTGCCAAGCTGCTCGATGTAGACAGGGCGGCCATCCTGATTGGAAGCATCTGTTAGCCTCGTGTATTCTTGTTTTTTGATTTTTTTTTTTTATCTTTTCCTGGTCTCCATTCTCACAGCCCAGTAAATCAAAACCTGGAGAGGACTGGTAGCCGTACCTTATCGGTCTTGTGGTAGTATTGGGGGTAGTACTTGGAAACCTCCTCCTTCTCGGGATACTCCCACTCAGGGACGGTCTCGTCAAGCTTGGTCTCTGCCCTCCACTTCTCGCACTCGACGAACCTTGGGTTTGATGGTCAGCACTTTGTTGTTCAAACCCAAGCGATACTGGACAGATTTCGCGCTTACATTTCCTTGGCGAGGTTGACATCGAACTTGCGGGCTCGGAGGAAACGCAGCTATTTGCGGAATGTGTCAGCCCCTGTCTATCCGACTATTTCTTCTTCCTCTTCTTCTCCATCTCTCCCGTTGGAATCGAAGATCATATTGCATACCAGCGTAAGGGTGTCCAGGCGCTTGGTGTAGCCCTCAGACTCCAGCATCAGACGAAGCTGGGTGACCTGGGCCTGCTGCTGGGGAGTCAGATGGCCGGGGTGGCCCTCCTGCGCGTTAGGCGCGGTAGTAGGATAGTCATAGTCGTCGTACTTGGGTTCGAGCTCCATGTTGGCGGTTGTGGTGTTGTAGAGGGAGGAGGTAGGCTGGCTGAAGCGGGGTGTTGGGGTTGAGTATTGAGAAGCTGAGGCAGGAGACGACAGACGATGTGCACAATCTTGGAACGTACAGTAGCGTTATAGTAGATGGGTGACACAGTCGTGGCAAAAAGGGTTTGGTCCTAAGGGGGAAAAGCTACTGACAGTCTACAAAGGCAAAGCAGGCAAGGAAGGGGAAGGAGACCTGACCGGAGCCCGCCCGTGATGGAGATCGTTTAATTGGGGTTCCGTTGCACAGGGCCGGGGCCCCTGAGATTCCGCCTGCCCCTGGGGCCGCCTGCCCGCTTGGGACCCGACGTTGAGGTGGGGCCCCATCCGCTAGGCTGCTTTCTGCTGTTGGCGCACCTAACCAGTGTTCTGGTCAGGCCTCCAGGGCAGTCTGCCGTTCGCCTGCCGCCGTACCAGACAACCAAACAGTCAGTCAAAGACTCGAGACCCCGTCTCCGAGACGGATGCCGTCGTCATGGCGGTCAAGACCACAGATACTTCCTCACTCCCGAAATAGGGGTTTCAGTTTCCAGGGGGGCGGGGGCGGGGGTTCTCACTTTTGACAAACCACTGACAGCGAAACATCAAGAGCAACGACAGGTCAACAGGCGCCCGAGCGCCCTACATGCGCATCGGCCCCCGCCCATCTGATTGTCTCGACTGGGCAGTACGCTACTGGATAAGACTTGGTACACCACTTGATAAACGATGGCGACGATCAACCCGCAACTTAACACAACAACTCACCCCAGACAAACTCGCCCCCTTAGCCACGTGATTTCCTCGGATTGGCTTCTAATAACGCTGTGAGGCTATCTTGGTGTATGTTCGCGGCAGGTATCGTGACAATTTAAAATAAACACTGAGACATAGCAGCGATATCTCGTGTAGGTAAGCGTAGACGATAACTTCCACCACAGCCAAGATCGCAGGCAGGAATGATGCGAAGTCATCGTGCCTTGATCATCAGGCTGTATGTGTTGAAGGCCGCCAAACTCAAATCATCTTTAATCTCTCGAGCGTCGTAGCCTTGACCCAGGCCAGAGCGAACCTCATCTCGCCAGTCCCACTTCAGTCTCTTCAGCACGACAAACCGCTTGCGTGGCCCTTGTTCTTCTTTCTTCCTTCTCGTGAACAAAGTGTTACTGAGCGTCAAATAACTGACGCGGATATCTGTGAGGTGTCGTTCGTTAAAGTGTTGCTTTCAAATCATGACCGACTTACCAAGCCGTCGTGAGCCTCGTTTCGCATGACCGCGGCCAGCAGCCTCGGCCAGTCTTGCTATTCCGGACATATCTCAACCGTCATTCGTTCCCATGGCATTTCGTGATGGTGCATTATGTCCTCGCTCTCTGTATTAGACCTAATCTCCTCTTCAACCGTCCGACGCCGTCTCGCTCTTCTTTCCTTTTGTCTCCTCCTCTTCCTCCTTCTCTTTCCTCTTCTGCACAACGTCCCAGTTGTACACTCTCGCAACCGCGACTTCCATCGTCTGTGACGCGTCCATCATGTTAGCAACATGTCCCAGAGTCGGTAACAGAACCACCATCTTTTCGCATTCTCTGCCCAGTACGTACCGTGATCTGCTCTCTCAAGAAATCCAGATCCTCCTCGCAGTTCTGCAAGCTCTGCGTCGCCGCCTTGAGCTTCGAGTCAAGCAGCTGCTCGGCCTCCTCAATGGGATACGACAACATTACGTTGGCGCCGAGCCAGATGTACACCTCGTCCGTGGGTGGGATCTTGGCCTGGGCATAGAGAGTCTCGTTGAGCTCGAATGTGGTTTCGATCGGGTCTGATTCGTCCTGTAAAATAAGCAACATGGTGTTCTTGTCAGCGTGTCTCGTTCGTGTGCGTCTGTATCGTCGTCCACCCATCCATCCATCCATCCATCCACAACCTTGTTATCCCTGCTTGTCCTTGGCCTTCAGTTCTCAATTCTCTCCGCCTGCCCCGGGCGCATTTAGTATTGTGCCCACCGTATGGCTAGCTGTATAGCCTGTATTCCGCGTGCCCTAAAAACGGGTGTGTGTGTGTGTGTGTGTGTGTGTGTGTGTGTGTCGTACCTTTCTCATTTGCAAGAACCGCACCGTATCCAACGTCTTCTGAATATCGGGCATCTTGTCCTTCAAGCCCACCACTCGTCGTTGGAGGTTCTGCTCCATGAACTGGTACTTGGCAATCAACTCCTGGAACCGCCTCAAAGTGGGCTCGACATCCGCGCGAGACGTGACATAGTCCTCGACCTTGTCGACGAAAGGCGCTTGGGGGATACCTCGGGGGTTCGCGGGCGTGGCATCACTGTAGGTTTGGCGGCACACGGGAGCAGCAGGTCAGCTTACTTTGTGCTTCTAGAGGTAGGCTAGGCTAGGTAGGCTATGCTAGGCCATGCTAGCAATGCTTCGAGTCATGTCTGACTGTTGAAGTTAGGGGCATCATATTCTTTCAGGAGGGGCAAGACGTTTGTTTGTCCTGTTACCACCGAGCTGGCATGCCCAAAATAAGCTCTCTTGGTGCCAAGGTAGGATAGAGGTAAGGTACATAGAGGTAGCTCAACTGGGGCTGACTTACCGACCCGCAGTTTCTACTTCTTTTCCTTTGGTTGCCATTTTGAGTATTGACCTTACATGTCGGGTTGTAAGGGGGAAAAAACCGATTAAGGCGGGGAGCTTCCACTTGCGTGCCTCGGTTGGCGCAGAGCTCGTTGTTTAGTATGTACGTAGGTAGAGGTAGATGCGATATGGTCATGGATGGAACCCCAAGGGCGGTAGGTTGGGCTGCCCGCCCGCACCTCGCTGAGCTCGCTCCCCCGCCTGCAGCAAGGAGTCCGGTCGAATTGATCTCAATATTGAGGTGGGGCACGCCCCTGCGTACAGTACGATACACCTCTGGGCAGTTTTGTTAGGTAGTGTGAGACCTTGAGTCCAGGGAGTTTCTGTCAAACATAGGTGCTTCATCAAATAGAGAAGGATTGGAATCGAAACGGTCATGTGGCTTCCTGGTTCTTGGACGTGTCTTTTTTCAAATTGAGATGTTTGTACATATCTTTAGTGTGCTATGAACTGCTGGCGACAAGCTCATCTAAAGATACAGGCTAACAAATAACCCACCGTTGGACTGTGATACTGTATGTAGCCCGCCCAGCGTTGGATTATCAGGGGCTTGCTGATAATGCGCAGAGGGTCTTACGCCTGACCTAACAATCCACGATTATCGCTCGATCATCAAAACGTTCCGGCAACGAGGCCATCGTGGTGGAGACAACGAAACGGGACTAATCGATTCACGTTGCAATCCTATATACATACCCAATCAGACCTACCATCACCAAGTCCAACCCTTATTTCACGGGTGCACCCGTTGCGACTCATATCACCGGCCTTCTGCTACTGCTGCGAAACGTTGGAAACAGATTCGAAAAAAGAAAACAGGTGTGTTGCTTTTTTCTTCACACAGAGCCATCTACAAGGAAGCGAGAAAATCTCGAATATAACGGGAGGGGAAATAAAACCCCCAAAAAAGAAAATAAAAAATAAATACAAACCCACAGCGATTCAAATCCAGACACCACTAACCCAGACTCGCCAACAGTCTCCAACACACCCACCCATGGCCGCCCCATTCAGGGAATCCAGATCCCTCAGCCGGCAAACACCCTCGCTGAATATCCATCCATGCGTGTCGAGCCCCCAAAAAGCGACAATGCAACTCCTGCAAGAATGGTAAAAGCCAAGAACCGCGCGCTCGTAACAACCCGCTTGCTCGCCAAAGCCAAAAAATTGAGAATACCGGTACCAGTTCTCGCCGACACCAGCCGCAATGCGTTCCGTTTACTCTCGTATGCTCTCCGCGTCTTCTCACATAGGGAAACAAAAATACCCACTCAGGTCTCACGAGGATGAGATGTCCTCCATCGAACTACTGTAGCCACTCTCTGCACCCCCAGCGGTTGCAACCGAGCTGCCAGTATGCAGCATGTCCACCTCATTTTTGGTGACGGCTGCCAATGGGCTGTCGTCCCCATCCACCGCTCCCGCCCGCGACATCATCGACCGCATGTTGTCGCCGCTGTCCGACATCCGATTCTCGTCGCTGTCCATCCGCACATCAGTCTCGGTATCGAACGCCAAATCGTCCTTCCGCATGTACGTGTTGTTGTCCGAAAAATGAGAATTGGCTCGGCGCGAAATCTCCCCTTCTGAGTAAGAATCTTCCTCTACTTCCTCTACATCTTCATCGTCCGAGGCTAGATCGTCGCCGTCGTCCCAGCTGGAATCGGTACTGAACGGGGGATAGAATATCGCCGGAGGAGGGAGTGAGGCTGGGTTCAGTCGTCGAAATTGCCCAGAAACGTATTCGATCTGCAATGGCGCGACAGTCAGCCTGTGACTGCGAGGCAAAGGCGACGACGTTCTTATCGACGCCAAGCGTTCGGCGATGAATTCTTCGGTGTCGTCCGATGTCGTCGAGCGTGACAAGTGCCGCTGCAGGATAGGTCTGATAACGCGGCGAGTGGTGACGAGCATGACGAAATGGTCCTCAGGGAGTACTCCACCAAGGCCAGAGGGCTCCATGACTTCTTTCGTGATAGGCTGAATCTGAATCTTGCCAGGATCCTCGCACCATGGGAAGACGAAATCCTCGTCGTTCACAGAGGAACTGTCGTCGGCCACGAAATGAGGCGGTTTTCCGGTGTCAAAATCCAACGCCTCAGCCACACGGGCTCGATCATCGCTAAGCGGCCTGACGGGAAGGGACGACCCGGACAACGTCCGCTGCAGCACATGTTCAGTTTCATCACCAGATCCGGATCCATCGAGCTCGCGACCGGTAGCCGTCATTTGCGCTGTTGGCGACATATCGCCAGGGTCTCCCGAAAGATCGGTGCAGAATTGAGCGCCGGTGTAGTAAACAATGGCGCCGTCATATCGACGCTTCCTCCGCTGTTGCGTTGTCCCCGATCCGCTAAAATCCCACTTCGAGTTACCCATGTTGCTCTCGTCGACGGCATCCTCTGAGCCTTGTGACACCGACTCCTCCAAAGAGGTCTCGACCGAGGATAAATTGCGGTGTACGAACATGGGTTTGTAATGAAAGATGTCCGAGGGTGACCTTGAGGGTCTAAATCTTCCAATTTCTGAATTCGCTTGCTGCGTCTTCCGCTTCTTCCTCCAACCAGTCTTATCCGAGCCGTCCTCGGTATCATCCGTCAGAGGGCTTTTCTGGGACTTGTCCTCGCTGCTGTCGCTGCTGAACTTAGTTCCATCGGTTCCACCACGCCAGCGGATTTTTCGACCATCAGCAGACAGCTGGAATTTTGTGCTCTTTTCCGAGACAGCTTGGCGAATGAAACTCGGCGTTACGTTAACCATGTGCAGCTGGGCGAGGTTACAAAGCAGATTGAGGTACACCCAGCCTTCCGCATCCGGAGCGACATCTTGATAGCTGGCCCGGCTTCCCTGCAAGAACTCAGGAGATACCAGACCCAAATGACGGATGTAGTCCATATTTTCGGATGGTATTTGGACTCGGTCCGGGTCCAAATCCCGAGGCCTGGTTGGTCGTTGGTCTGGCGCGATAGCTCCCGAGGGCGAGGTGTTGTTGCCAGTACGACCGCCGCTTCCACTTCCACCTCCGCTTCCAGTCCCAGTTCCGCCGAGCTCGGTTTGATCGCCACCCGAGTTGGATGCAGAACCAGTGTCTTTGGAGGAACGATGCTTCTGCGGGTTTTCTCCATCCTGTAGCTGGATGCAAGCTTCGCGCAATCCTTCCGGAGGGGGGCGAGGGGGAGCCATGGTCATTCCTTCCGACACGAGTGGTACATCCATGCTCGGCAGCGACTGGTTGCGCTGCATGTTTCGGCCACTGATCTTTCCGGTAAACAGTTGCTCCAAGCGTCTGACAACCAGCTTCTTCTTCTCCTTGTCGGTCATCACAATATGGTGAGGAAGCAGGCCGTCGGGCGTGTCGCGCAGATAGCTTTCTACCTTCGAGGTCCCCACGGATTTTGCCCTGCTCAGCGAAGGTCGTCCGAGCGACGGACCGGAAGAGTGGGGCGCATGAGAGCTCCGGCCCGTCGACATTGAGTTATATGCAGAATCGACAGGACGACTGCGCGACGATGACGACGAATCGTGTTTCGACAACGATATCCCCGACGAGTGAACGGCCGTTCCATGTCTTCCGTTCGTTCTCCTCTGCGATGTCGATTCGCTCGAGTCGCCGAGACTGGCAGCAAAGTCGCGGAGCTTTGCCTCCAATTCACGTTTCTTTCTTCTAGGTAAGCCATGTACCTTGATCTCAAACAATTTTTCTTTCCTCATCACGTCCGAACCAAACTGCTTATACCTCTTCAGTTCTTCCTTAAGCCGCTTGTTTTCGACAGTTAGGTCGTCGATGACACTGCGGTAGTCATCGGCGGCACTGCTGTGCGCAGCATCCAGGCGAAACCCTTGCATCTGGGTACCTCCGGGCGGGTGAAAGGGGTTTCGTGCAGGCGGATATCTGGACTCCTCGTTAGAGGAGTCGGTCTCCTTCTGATAAAAAGGGGGATCGACTTCCATGATGTGGCTCTCGTCATGGAAGGTCGCGGCAGGGTTACGATTGGATTGGTTAAACCAATTCGTGGGCTCACTCTCTCCGGACGAATTCCCTCGGGTGGGCGAGCTCCTGAGTTGGGGTTGGGATTCGATCACTCCCAGTGCAGAAGATGAAGTAGGTCTGCTGCTAGCATCTCGCGCAAGGCGGTGATTTTCAAGTGTTAATGATTTGTCTGGGGAAGCACGTCGAGGTAGGGGGTGACCACGGCTGTCAAAGGGTGGCGGGCGCATGCCCTGCGATTTATCCCCACTGTCCGCCATGTTCACCCTATCAGACCTTGTTCAGGCGACTGTGATGCTACTCACGTTCGAGCAGCTTGTGGGAACTTCTCATAATACGGCTGTGTGCGTGTTATGACACTTGAACTGGCAGATGCCCCCGAAGCCTGAGACTATGGAAGCCGCAGACCGGCAGGCAGAAGAGGGAGAGGGTGGTGGTCTCGAGTGTCTAAAGAGCGACAAGCTATGTTAGAAAACTGAGCAACAAGGGTGCAAAATTTGCTCGATCAAAGGACTAATGAGGTTGGAGGTTGGCAGCATGAAAGCCCATCTGTGTCGGAAGCATTATACGGCTGGACAGTCGCGACATGATGAAGGACGCTAAAACGGGGATCAGTGAAGATTAGGGTCCCGAAATCAACAAACATGAGCGGGAGAGAACGAAGGAGGTGGCGAAGCTAAAGTCGTTCTGTCCAAACCGACTCCTCGAGATATACGGTCGAGCAGCGGCGGTCTTGGGCTACCTCGACGATTGTTGGGTATGAGCGGGGGAAGAGGGGGAAGTCTCGACACAGAGGCGGGAAAGGTCGAGAATGAAAAGAAAGCGACAAACAGAATGAGGGCGTGGAACGGTGGGGAGGAGAGGTATTGAAAAACTAAGAAAAGGGTCGAGTCAGAAGCTCGCGGTGACGGACATGAACGCCGGTGGAGTGGTTTGAACAAGATCAATGGTAAGAACAGATGAGATGCCGTGGGGTAGTGGGTTGAGAGTGTTCCTGGTTCAGGAAAAGGGAGCTTGTCGGATGGATGGGGAAGAAAGGAACAGCTGGAATACGAATAAGGCATTGCGATGGGCAAAGCTGAGTCGGCCTTACCTTTATTTTTTTGGGCTTTCCTTTGACGGTTGTATGGTTGGTGTTGGAGGTAAACAGAGAAAAGTCCCGTCGTTAACACGTCGTGTGGTATGGTCGCGATAGGTAGGCCAAAATTGAGGAGAGATCGGCGGACCCCCCTGGAGTTTCCTTTGCAGCTCAGGCCCGGTTGCTTGACTTGAGGATTTGGACCACTGCTACTTTTTCTGCAGCGAGGGTTTTCTTTGGTGTGGGAAGTGGATGCGATGCAGAAAAGACGGTTTCGTTCGGGTTTGCAGTTATCGCAGGATAACCTACAAATGACTATACAGACAAGTTTTGGACTCTTTTGGCGTGGGCTACAGGTACCTTAACAGACCCAGTGTAGGGACCTGTCAATCCGCCACAGTGCTACGTTCTGGGTTCTCCGGGGTGGATGGGACCGGACTTTAGGTTGTGTGATGGGGGTGAAGCACTGAGAAGGGGGGGGGAGGCGGGCTGAAAGGTAGGTAGAGGTAGGAGGCAATCGACAATCGAATCTGGATCGAAGTGTTTTTGCGAGTGGAGTGAGGTGCGGGTGTGTGCTTGTGTAAAACAAAAATCACCCAATGCCGTTTTTGCAATGAGGTGTATAGTAGGGATTCAGGCTGGGGCCGTGGGAAGGGGAGGGAGGGCCAGGAGTGGACGAGGAGACTGGACCGGAGCACATACTTACGTTGGCTGCGAATAGAGGCACACGTTGTGCTCTGCTCACAGATGCACAGGACTCGCCCCGATCCTCACCACTGACCAGGTTCCAGGGGATCGAGGGGATCGAAAAGTTCAGGGTCCTCTGCGATCGTCTGCTGATTGGCCCGCTGTCGTCCGCTCCCCAGAGCATCAAGAAGTACTTTTAGGCCCGCTCCCCATCCCATCGACCTTTCCACCTTAATGCTCACTTGTCTCCGGTGCAAAGCCCTCACGACAACACACCAGCGAGATGAGCAGCAGCTCTCGCTCCTGATTTCTTCAATTGACTGTTTTTTTTTTTTTCGTCTGTTTCTCCCCAAAAGCCATTGTATAGAGCCGACAATGTCAGCGCCCGGTGGAGAGAGCCCAGGTGTTCTTTGTTAGAGGCCAGGAACACCCTCACATCGCTTTGTTCACCCCGCCCGGCTCGATAGAATTTGAAGTCCTCTTAACCCACCACGTACGCATTACTATGGTGTTGGGGTGAGTTAAATCTGCACATCGTCTCCACATCATGAATGCATTTTCCTACATACCAGCCGCTCACTTGCCCTCCCAACTCCCTTTGGCGATTTCTCGGACGACCATGTACACACCAGGAGCCACACCAGGAGCGTCGAGTTCGTAACGAATCAGGTTTTCAACCCCCTTCGTCGTAACGGTTATACCATCGGCTGGATTCCCCTGGTACATTCGGATAGTGCGCTTCAAAACTTCGGAATCCGTATCGATCAATGACCGACCGTGCGCCTGACTCGCAAGCAATCCACGAAAACGCAAGGGACCGAAACTCTGCGCGCAGTTGCTGGCCAAAAAGTGCCTCCATTCCCACCCGTCTGCTCGGTTATCAGGATCACAGGCTGCGCTCAGGATTGCGGGCAGCTCCACCCTAACGCCACGAGGGGTGGACCTATTGAGTAACGTCCCACATCATCTAACGTCATTGCTCGCAAACGGGTGCGCTACAGAAACTGTCCGCAACAGCTTGGCGGGAAGGTGGCACAGGAGGTCGCGGTGGTGGGGCTTCGACCGAAAGTATCTTGAGCCTCCAGATCTCACTTTTGCAGTGTCATCGGTCTTTCGGCGGCAACAGGACGCCTCGAACACTGTACTGGATGCCCGGCCGAACTCTGGAACCTGTGGGGATGTGGGCACGAGCTTGGCTTGAATGGCCTCACCCTCGAAACAATCAAAACGGGATTCGTGGCAATCCAACAGACTGTGTCCCCTAGATGCCTTCACAGATCAATATGCGCAGCTACGAACCCTAACAGTACCCTGATATGCGACCATGGTTCCACATGGAAACCCCTACTTATTGCAATAATTGCATATGGCGAGCGGCGGAATTAAACCCTTAAACAACCTGTGTCTGAAATTCCCCGCGAAATCTCCAAAGGGTTTCAACGGCTTTGCATAATCTTAGTAAGTACGTATGTCCTGTATGGAATTTGTGGTGGTGCAGTGGAGAGCTCGCATTCCTCCAGGTTCTAGGTGCAGCGAGAGACCGCGAGCCCCGTGGTCTTGGTGGTGAAATATCGCCGAGTCTCCTTCTCTTTCAACAACAACTGAACATAAAGAGAGCTCATTCGGTTGGCGCACCAGGTCTGTCTCTTCGCAATGCACAGGCGGTTCCTGCTTTTCGCAGCTTCTCCAGCCGCCCGATTGACGGGCAGCAAGTGGAAGTCAGTCATCCGTTGCCCGGGGGACGCTGGGACTTTCGCAGTTCGGTTTTGTCAGCATGTCCATGTGAGAAGCACAGGGAGTCATGAAACGATGGTAACATGTGGATGTCGAAGACCAAGAGATCAAATTCGGAAACGTCCGTCGGTGAGAACGTTGAAAAGGACCTTTACAAGGTAGAGGCAAGTACGAGTCAAAAACGCACTGCAGTTCGTTGCTGCACCCGCGATGGTCCCTGTAACCTTCAGCAGCCAGAATAAAGTACAGTTCACCCCTGGAAAGTTCGTTAGCGTGGTCCTTGCAGACAGTTTTTCGACAACCTCAAGAGGGGTGAAGGGGAATCTGTGAATAGGTATAATTCACCTATTATAGAAAGTGGCCAGGGTAATTCTAAGAGATTTTGATGATTTGGGCACCCTGGCTGGTGAAAAGAACCGTATGTGTGTGTGAGCTGTGCGTATCCAAGCTTACAAACCCCTTGCTGAATGATGTAGAACTTGTGATATGCTAACAAAGTCTCCAGTATTTATTGTACGGCAACGGTTCGCTATTGACAGCGTGCGCAGGTGCTCCGCAACTGGTGCACAGCCCCCACCAGCTGGGAGCAGCTGTGGCCAGCCGTGTCTGGACAGGTCCAGACCTCTTACATGTCTTGTTGCCAAGACGATGGTCCTCATGGCCACAGCGTGACGTCACCATCTCTCAGCACAACGTGGATATGAATTGTTAGCTCAGTACGTTGGTTCTCCAAAAAAACAGGGGCAAGATCTACACTAAGTGCTGAGCCAGACATTTCTTGTATGAAAATCGAGGCTCTATGCTTTTCGCAAGAAACTATGCTAGCAAGTTATTTCCATGCAGGAGTGTACACTTACAGAACGGCAGGAAGGTCGAATATGGCGAAGAAAGTCTGATAATCAAGAGTTAGGTTAATGAGCTTCAAATCGAATTTGGATCTTTGCGGATGTTAGTGGTGTGGTAGCGTTCAACACGAGGTCCAATATGAAATAATAACACCGCTACACTTGGTAAAGACACACATGGATGCCAGCATGAACAGCCCATCGGCGATGCGGTTCGGAGGGGAATCCTGGATGATCCAAGATGTACTTGGCTCCAAACTAAACTTCCACTCGGGATGGCTGGCTGTTTACCCCCAGGCATCTCGTTATTCTCTTAGGTAGTGTACACGACAAGAATAATCAGGATCTTCTCCCTTTTCTATCTTTGTCAACCACATCTGCAATAGCCTCTTCACACGTGCCCTCGTATCAGAATCGCACACACATATCGGCGAAGCCATAGCGGTAGCTAGGCGCCAACTCACTCAGGATCCCAACTTACTTCCATTTCACCGTTGTTTCGCTTCTGGTGCCAGGATAACTCCGGACGGTGATACTCGGATGCTTCCTTTGGCATCCATCCTTTCTGGAATCCCCTCGCCTTGTGGTAGCACATGGGGTGTTTGGTAGCCGCACCCTGCAACACGCAGCCGGCCGTCCATCGATGGTCCGTCGATCAAGATCTGTTAAGCCTAGACATCACTTGCTGTCTTTTCCCTCCTTGCTCGCTCTTCGTCTTTTCTTAGCATCGCATTACATCATGTCATCCCCCAACCTTGTGGGCATCTGCTTGTCACTCACAGCTCACACGTGAGATCATACCGATGAGACAATTTGCCGCCTTCGGTACCGTTCCCGGAGAGACTCGTCACTCGGATGCTTTTCCGCCATCCTGATATCCAACTTTAGTCGAGATCCCCGAGACCACCGACTCAAGAAGGGAAACAACAGACGATACATACGTGTCCTGGTGCCTAGGAGCCTAGAACTTTGCGAACTTGTGGTACCAATATTCCCAACGCCATTACTGTCCATTCTCATATACTCTCCGCCAATTGGTAGTGGCCGTTGTTCCTCTATGAGCTGATGCGATGGTGTACTGGCGTATACGTCAACCCTGGGTTGTCTGTTAGCGCGGTATCTCACTACGCAATCTTCGTAACGTAGCCCCAAGAACCGCACTAACAAGCAATCAGAATTGATGTATACAGTGACCACCCGTGCCACTATTCGGGGATATGCCCGTGTTACCCCCAGCCAATCACTACAAGTAGCTCGACGATCTCCTTCCCCCAAAGTTGATTAGCCCGCCCACAGAGTTCGGGAATAGCCAAATGGGTGTTGGTGTGGACGGTTGAAAGATGATGTGTATGTTTGTTTGCCACTCCCACGTCTCACCCAACCCATCCTAAGTTTTGCGAATAGCTTCAATTGCCTCATCCTTCGGGAGTGTCCTGGTGCTTACAGATATCGACCAGTCGTCGAACACAATCGATCTGCGGACGTTACGGAGATCTCCAGGAATCTGTCATTACCAATCGACGATCAAACAATACAATACGGTACACTACACTGCCCTACGCTACGCTCCCACAGTACAGTACTGTACTTACATGCAGGAGACTAAGTAGTCTACACGACCGTTCGCATAAACGTCAAACACATATCCAAATTCAGAGGAACCACAACGACGGCAAAACAGGCGGGATCTGGCAATGCGTATCTGGGTATGTAGGATAATGTACCTGTCGACCAGACGAACCATAGCAGGCATGTGGGAAGGGTGATTTAGGTGACCTGGGTTTGACGGGACACGAACATCAGCGACTGCGGATCAGAGGCGTGGCGATAAGAGTTCAAGGGGGGAAGAGAAAAAAAAAAAAGGGGGKGGGGGTAGGAGGGGGAGAAAGCAACCCGGACGTGCCAGCAGAAAGCGGCCAACGGGCCCAATCAAACAACGGCCATGGGGAGGGACGACGTTTGGCGGCGTTAGCGGTACCGACAACCTCTACAACTCAATACTGGTTTGTTTGTTACTTTGGTTCTTCGGCCATGGGTTGAACAGAGGAGATCTAAAGCTCTTATTGGCCTTCAAAGAGAGAAACTGGCCTCCGTTGGAAGCGTCATGGGACAAGAGCTAGGATTGAAAACGCTACAGAAGCCTTCTTATACCTCTCTCCGTCTCCTTCCCAGGCCTCCAAAGATTAAAGATACAAGAAAGCAGTCCCTTACGGCACCCATCCGCTCGAAATCCGTGTGCTTTTCCACTTTCTATGGCTCGAGAGTGGAAATAGGCGTTTTTCGTACCAAGCTAACAGACAAACCAGGGTTGGATTGTATGTACGGCCCGGCAACCCGGTTAGCAACTCCATACTTCGCCTTTTCCCGTTTCTTTCCTTTGTGAGAATTTCTCTTTCGGTTCTGTTCCGAAATCAGCCTCCCGGGGCTACACGCTCTGATCCCAACGTGGAGCTTCGAACGGGAAGATCGTCGGCTGGTGGCGAATACTCTCACATGTTCCTGGACTGCAAGGGCAAAGCATGTCAGTACACTAGCCCGTGGGGCATGTGTGGTGTACTCGAAAGGTACCTACACTACCGAGACTACCTACCAGGCTTCGGGGAGGTGGGAATGGAAGTGGTAGCTGTGATCGACAGACGGACGTTGTTGCCTGACCGCACGTGGGATTGATAATCTCGTAGGGCTGATTGGAAGTGGGAATACCCTCAATTTTTTTTATTCTTTTCTAACATAATTTTTTGACTGGGTTTCCACTCGCTGCTCTGCACCCCAGATATTGATAGGCAGTTGTGCAAGCGGAGAATTTGCTCCACAGCTTCTGCCATGCGTCAGGTCACGTTAGGCAAGCCGCTCTTGCGCCGTGGACATCCATCACACAGGATCCTCTTGTTCTAGGCCATGTTTTCATTTGTGCCCTGACACCTGATCAGCGCAGCGGCAGTTGCAATTCGCTTGCCCATCGCTGGAGTACCTATACCTACACTAATACCTTAAGGGACCACATTGCATTAATTCGGTTTACACGTATCAATGTATGGTATGTACTGCATTTTGATTGGGAACCTACCTACTAGCGAAACCTTAGCAAGGTGGCTACTCCATTACCCTACTTCCACTGCACTACATATGTACACTAGCTACCCAGTTAGTGTATGTACACGAGAGCTGCAGATGGGCGCGGGGGAGGAGCGGCATCATAGGACAACGGGATGCGCGGGCTGCGGGGATGATGATGTGATGGTACTGTAGCAGTGCGGTGCTGGATGTATCAAGGTCTTGAAGGTCTCACGGTACGGGCCGCGGCGACGACCACGGCACGGAGGGGGGTGGGGTGGCAAATTCGGCAACGTGGGCGACGGCGGACGGGGTTTGCTTCGCTTATAGTTGACAGTATACATGTAGCGAGCGACTACAGACCTTATCAGCGGCTCAACAGCCTGTTAGCTTAGGTCAGTCAACAAGCTCAGGAACGATTTTATTCTCAGGAAAAACAACATTTGAAAAAGGAGTGGTGCGTATATACTATGCTGCAGTGTCCTCGAAGGGATTTAGACTGTGTTATGGTTGCGTTAGCGCTTTAGACTCCAGTTAATTATGGGCTAACGTACCTAGAATAGCAACAAAGCTGGCAAGGTTAGGTAGGACCTTTAGGGACGATGCCATTATTGTTCTTGGAAAATCACGAGTGACCGGTACGATGACTGAAATTGACAAAGTAAAGGCCCGTAAGATCGATGTTTTTGTTTTGCACAAGGGACGACGAAATTGTCAAAAGCTGTATGAAAGAATCATTTCGCAGGCCCTAATACAAACACATATAGACCACTAGCTCGACATCGAAGCAGAACTGCGTGATGTATACGGATCGATTGAGCAAATAGAGACCGGAAAACTGCTAGGTAAGTGTAGAGGAGGAGCAGTGTTCGAGGATGCTTCGGGGTCCCTCGTACTAAAACATGTCATAAGAAAAATCCCAACAAAGTGTTTACTATATGATGCTATCATTCGACAGGGTTGTAGTGATACAGACCTCCTTAGCTGTCATACTAGGCCAATAACTTCACCCCCC
>RANX01000019.1:0-170725 GCA_009805215.1 Neurospora discreta FGSC 8579
CTTTCCCCACCCCGCGCCCTTCCAAAAAAAAAAAAAAAAAAAAAAAAACCTGCTTCTTCAATGCCTTCTCTCATTTGTTGCTGCTTTCCGTTCGCTTTCACGAGATTTGTGTGGGTAGTGAGCGGGTGTTTGTTCTTTGGACTTCGGCTGGTCAGGAGCTCATGGTGGAGCTACACTAGGGCGAACATTGTGGTCTCTTTCTATGCTTACTTTCTCCCATTGAAACTCGTAAAAAGCACTGATTTTGGTCGGCGTTGATAGTTGAAACCGCATGTTGGTGCAGTCTCATCTACATTGTTTTGTCCGTGTAGCCGAGTTCTTCCGCCAAGTAGATTCTCGATTCGTTCTTTTGTTCTGGGTGAACCTTTAGGTAAAAGCCGTTGCTAGAGTCAGAACACGTGTCGTGGAGGCCGGTTCCGAGGCCTTGATTACCTACGTATGCGGTTATGCCATTGAGAGGAGAGCTTGGGAGTTGTGTCGCTATCGGCGTTGTCGAGCACATTTGCGATGTCTCTTATTGATGTCTGGTTGGCAATTCGATGGAAAAAGCGGTAAAGGAACATGAGATCAAATTGCTACTTGGTATTCTTAGGGTCGTTGAAGAAATGGAAGGTGGTCATTGATGCGGAACAGCAGAGTAAAGGGTCACGGCTGTACAAAGAACGGATAAAGTCCAGGGAATTGACCGGTCAGTATGCCTCTTCTTGTTCAATGGGTCAATTGATTTGACCGCAATCATTTACACATGAATGGTGGTAACAAGAAGCTGTGAAGGGCGCAGATGATTCGGTGTGATATTCCTTGCCTCTTTCACCATGGTCATCAAGAAGGGCGGAAAACATTTGGACTTCGATCGTGCAAAGGAGCTTCCAATCAGCGCCCATGACGTTGTACCGAGTGAACACTTTACAAAGACACTTTCGGGATTTGTTGTTGAATGTAGCTGAGTGTTCTTGTCAGGTCCGCTGCAGTTTTATCCGGAGTTTGCGCCTCATTCGTAATTCCTAAATCGCTCACAGTTTGTTACGCCTTGATGCTGTGCTCCCGCTTCCCCTTGGAAAGGCTCGCGGTGAGCTTGATGCCATTTCCTGAGCAAGGATCCGTTTGAGGAGGATATGAACAATGGAATACTTGAATGTCATTGCTCGTGAGATGTTGCATGAGCCCGGTAAAAGCATATTGACGAGTTCGTCGCTCGGCGTTGCCGTGCATTGTCAAGCATATTTGTTTGTTGGCAGCGAGTACATACATTGGGTCTCTTGAGATGACTGATGGCACTCGACGTTATCATTTAATGGCTCTGCGGACTCGCACAATGTGCATATCGCTTGACCTGTTGTGTTCTTTGTGTATTGTGACTCGGACATCCTTTGTAGGTGACAACCGAAGAGGCTTAACCTCGACTTCAACTCGGATTTCCGTCTAAGCGCTGTACATGAAGTGACGCACATGGACTCCATACGAAGCTCACAAGCTCTAGTCTTGAGGGTGTCAGTTCACAGATATAACCAGAATGACTGTTAATTGTTTTCCAACTGATCCGATCCGATTAGCTGGAATAAGTTCTTGAAAGTTGGATGTACGTTGATCACAGGATATGTGTCGGATGTTGGAGGAGACCGGACTGGAAACATCGAGAAACTGCTGGAATCCTCCAGTTGGGACATTGCATAGTGACGACGGCTGCAGAGGATTCGTGGCCAGTGAGACACATGGTGACGATGTGCTGCTGTGCAAACTGGTGTGACTGGAGTAGAACTAGAATTCACACACACAGGTTTCCATCCCGAGTTTCACTGCCATCCTGATGTTGACAATTGATCAGGTGAAAGTTGATGCCATTGAGCCCCTATTTCCCTTGCCAGGACGAACGGCCCGCCAGGAGCTTCTGGGCGGGAATTGGCAGCTGTTGATGCGAACTGCCCACTTTCATGAACAGGAAGTGCCCAACATTTTTCTGCGGCAGCCAGCAGCAGTGAGCCAGGCTGGCGGGTCTGGTAGTAACAACGTCGCCGGAGTTCGTCAGAGCTCAGCCCAGCTGCCCAATGAGAGCCAACCATAGCTGGATTTCGAAACGCCATTGGTCTGGTCTCTGGGTGGATCTGCTCCTCATGCGTGTGCTAGGTAGTCGGTACCTAGGGTACCTCTAGAATAGTAGTGTATACCAGCGTACAAGCCACTGAAGGACTCGGAACGGTTCGCCAGTACCCAGAGGCTACCTACGTACCTGCCACTTCGCCCGCCTGAACTGGCCCAGCAGCCGCGGAGGGGACGCGAGGGGACCTGGCCAGCCGACAATTTTTTTTCTCTTTTGGAGATGTTGAAGATCTTGTAGCGTATCAGGGAGCTTCCAGGACAACCCCCTTCTGGACACAATTCCCACTTTCATCAACCCCACGACCAGGTACACCACACAGGTCCCTAGAGGTACGGCCCCACGTTCTGTACTAGTGTAGGTAGCCTCGACGACCCAGCTTCCGTTGTCGACTACGGCACGGGCAATTGTGGCCTCTTCAGCTCCGGTCCGCTATAACCTCTCTTGTTCGCCGCCCTTTGGCTCGTCGCCGTTCCGTACCTCTAACTTTTCCCCCATCCGCTCCAGATCGACTTCCTCTTCCCCTCCCCCTCCTAGAAACTCCTCCAGTTCCTCCCATCGAGGTTCCCCTTCTTCTCCTTCATCACCCCGGGATTGATTGCCAGTCCTGTGCATCATGCTATAGAGAGACCAACAACCAGCTTGCCACCTGTTGTCATCAAGTCTCCTCGCCCGTTTCCCCCTCAGTCTCGTTTTCTTACCTGTCCTGCATTGGATTAGCTTTTCTACCCTTCGGTGTTCCTCAGGCACTGCCGACCCTTTCCAACCACCTCACCACACACACAGACTTTATAAGGATTCGAGCTGCTAGGTGGTCCTTTCTTCCAACACATTTCTTAATCAACGTCACTGTAGTACTTCCCGGCGCTGTAAGTTACACCACCTACCCGAATCCCCGCAGCCGAGCCACTTACTTCAGCCTGCGTCCCTTGCTCTACCCTGCCCTGCCCTTCCTGTCCTCTTTTTCCTTCACGCTCTTCACAAGCAAACGGGGTTTTTGGAATGTTTCAGGCCGCGGAAATCACCAACGCTGCAGTTCCCGTCTCGGACTCAACATCTCGGATATCGACCCCTAATCTGCCACAGCTCGCAAGCTCCCCCTACCTCTACTTGAGCACAGCCATCTAACCACAATCTCCGTGTCAGATACGAGACGCGCTTGTTCCGGACCTTTAGCTCCTTGGTACCGTATCACCTTTTATCATCATCACCATCATAATGGCCGACTCGACCGAGCAGTCAGCTGCCGCGCAGCTCTTGCAACAGCATCTGGAGACAGCTTCCAACGCCGGCTCCTCCCACCGCGTCCTTGTCGAGGAGGTTGAGGACGAGGACCTTCACAAGCCTGTCTCTAGCTCGGTGACTCCCGCGGCGCCCAAGCCCAAGCCCAAGACCCTCGACACGCAATCCCGCGAGCTATTCCCCGAGCTGGGCGGGCCCAAGCCCAAAGCGAGTGTTGTTGCCCCTATCTGGGGTGCCAAGAGCAACGCCAATGGAAGCACCAATGGCGCTGCTCCGGCCAACGGCACCCCGCAGACTTCGGCACCGCCCTCCGGTGTTAGCACCCCGATCGGCTCCGGAAGGCAAGGACCCGGACCACATCCGTTGAGCATTCCGGGCCGCAATGTCGAAACTATGTTGCTTGATCCGCCCCACATCCTTCCAAGGACTCAGCTCAAGCGTCCTCTTCCCGATATCTTAAAGGACTTGAACCGCAAGGCGCGCGCCAATGTCACCATGCACGCTCTGGGTAACGGCCAGCTCAGGTTCGACGCTGTTGGCCCTCAAGAGCACGCCACCCAGGCGCTCAAGGACTTGGTTAACCAAATCGGCACCAAGGTTGGTTTTTCCCTGACCCTTGGTTGATTAAAGCCCGAATCATCGAGCTAATGCCCTCTTTCTTAGCAAAACATCACCGTTCAGATCCCTTCGTCGGCGAGGGCGCACATTATCGGCAAGGGCGGTTCCACCATCAAGGCTATCCAGGAGAAGACAGGAGCAAGAATCCAGCTACCGAAGGCTGATGAGTCCCAGCCTCCTGCGGACGAGGACGATGATACCATGATCAACGTCCACATTGAGGGTAACGCCTTTTCTGCTGCAGCCGCCCAGCAGGAAATTGATAAGATTGCCGGGGAGCGCGCTGCCAACGTCCAGACCAAGTTGCGCAATATCCCCGCCGAGTTCTACCCATTCATTGCCGGACCCAAGAACAATCTGGTGCACAAGCTCGAAGAAGACATGGGGGTTCAGATTCGCGTTCCTCCCCTCCAGGGCCGGTCCCTGCAACCCCCCAGTATCCCTGCTCCTGGGCAACGCCCCATCTTTGCTCCTGCTCCTCAGGACTACAACATTCAGCTCGCCGGTGAGCGTACCGCTGTTCAAAACGCGAGGGCCGCTATTGAACGACGTGCCGAGGAGCTTCGCCGCCAGCTTGCTCTGGAGCAGCTGTCGATCCAGCGTGGCCGTCATCAGTTTATTATCGGAGACAGGGGTGTGCCTGTTGACCAGTTCTTTGAGGATACTGGTTGCGCCATCATTCTCCCCAATGATGAAGATGATGACATGGTAACCATTATAGGACCTCAAGACCACGTTCAGGCTGGTCTCGAGAAGGCCATGGACCTCGCCATGAACATGCAGTGCTCCAACATTGACATTTCCAGATTCCACCGTCAGGCTCCTGGAGGCGCTGCGGCTCATGCCCGCAACGTGACACGCTATCTTCGTCAGCGGAAGGCCATTGAGCAGCTCGAGAGGCAACACAATGTCCAGGTGAACACTCCTTTCTCGGGCGAGGGTGCTTTGCCGTGGGAGCTTTATGCTCGTGATGGCAAGAACGCCATTAGGGCCCAGTCCGAAATTAAGGGTCTTGTGGACAGCCACCCTCCCGCTCGTATTCAGGCTGTTCAAGTTGATCCTTTCTTCCACACTTACATTCGCAAGGACATTACTCCCCGTGTGAGACAGGAGTACAGGGTGCAGTTGGTTGTCCCTGAGGCTACTGAGGCCAACGCTCCTGTTCTTTTGGTCTATGAGGGACCTTCTAGCCCGACTAGCTACGAGATTCCTCGCGGTCAGCCTAGCCAGTCCGAGGTTAGCGAGATGCAGAAGTGGTTGCAGGACGCCCGCCAGCACATCCTGGGCCTTGTTAACCAGCAAGAGGAGATCATCCATGCCTCTTTGGATGTTCCCCAGAAGTACCACGACAAACTTAGGAAGTTTATTCGGAAGGAGCAGGATGAGCGTAGAAGTCAGGAGAAGATTCCCGCTCGCGTCTCCAACATTGGTACCACTGTTAACATCAAGGGCCCTCGTTCTGCTGTCGAGAACCTTGCTTCCAAGTGCGAGGCCTTCATTGAGCAAGAGAAGGCCGACGAGAAGGAGCGTGGCTTCACTTTGGAGTTTGAATTTCCGCAAAAGTTTGCTAACCACTTGATTGGCAAGGGCGGTAGCAACATCCGTGAGCTCCGTGAGAAGTTCGATGTTGATATTCAGGTTCAGGACGGCAAGGTTGAGCTCAAGGGTCCCAAGGCCAAGGCTGAGGCGGCCAAGACCCACATCCTTGCTTTGGGTCGTCAACTCCAGGATGAAGCCACTCACATCCTCAAGGTCGATCCGCAGTTCCATCGGGCCTTGATCGGGGCTCAGGGTGCGCAGATCAACCGACTGCAGACTCGCTACAAGGTTTTGATTTTCTTCCCTCGCACTCAGAAGGCTTCCAACGACGACGAGTCTGTTGCCGAGGTTTCTGATGCCGGCAAGCCGCGCCGCCAGCAGGCTGCTGACGAAGTCATCGTGCGCGGACCTAAGCGTGGTGCTGACGAGGCTCGTGACGAGTTGCTTTCTTTGTTGCAGTATCTGAAGGATACTTCCTACACTGCTACCGTTACTGTCCAGCAGAAGCAGATCCCTTCACTCATTGGCTCCGGTGGTGCTGCTCTCGATGCACTTCGCAACGAGACCAAGGCTGTCATCGACATCCCCAGCGCTCGCGACACCGCCGACGCGCTTGTTGAGATTCAGATCAAGGGTACTAAGGAGGCCGTTGCTGCTGCTAAGAAGGCCTTGGAGGCGAAGAAGGCCGTTTTTGAGGATACCGTTGTCAAGACCATCGAGGTTGACAGGAAGTACCACAGGAGCCTCATTGGCGCAGGTGGTAAGTTGTTGTTAAATGTCAAGCGCACGCTACGAAATATATACTAACTTGACTCTCCGCAGGCTCTACCATCCGTGACATTGTTGTCAAGGCCGGCGGTTCCGACGATCGTCGCGAGATTGCTCGTGCTGTCCAGTTCCCCAAGCAGGACAACAATGATAATACCATCAAGATTGAGGGTCGCACCTCGGTTGTCGACAACATTATCCAGCAAATTGAGGCTATCGTCGCGGAGCGCCAAAACCAGGTTACCGGGGTCATTGAGGTCCCTGTTGAGAAGCACAGATCACTCATTGGCCGTGGTGGTGATGTCAAGCGCGGTCTCGAGTCACAATTCAAGGTCTCCATCGACGTCCCTCGCCAGGGCAGCGGCCAAACCGGCATCAAGATTGTCGGCCAGTCTGCCGATGTTGAGAAGGCCAAGGCTCACATCCAGTCCTTGACGAAGGATCAGCCTGGCGAGACTCTTCAGGTGCCCCGCGCTCTTCACCATTCGGTCTCCAACAACGGCCAGATTTTCAGGAGGCTGAAGAGCGACCACCATGTCACCGTCGACCATGCGGGCCATTCCATTCCCGTCAAGCCCGCTGCCCCTGCGAGCATCCGTGCAAATGGTGGCTCTCTTCCATTGATTACTGATGACGAGGAGTCGACTGCTGATGTTCACTCCTGGACTGTTGTTGACCAGACCTCTACCGAGGAGGGCGACATCCCCTGGGTTATTCGTGGCTCTCCCGAAAACATTGAGAAGGCCAAGAAGGTCATCGAGACTGCGATTGAGCAGGCCAAGAAGGAGGATGCTATTGGCTACCTCATCTTGCCCGATCCCAGGACCTATCGCTACGTGATCGGCCAGGGTGGCGCAAAGGTCAACCAGATTCGCAAGCAGAGCGGCTGCAAGATCACTGTCCCTCGTGACCAAGCTAAGGGTGAGGCTATCGAGGTTGTTGGTACCAAGGAGGGCGTTGAGAAGGCCAAGGACTTGATCCTAGCCGCCGTCAAAGAAGGCCAGAATGCCAGCAGGTCGCCAAGAGAGTAGAGTTTTTGTTTGTCAAGGCTGGGGTATGATCGGTGAAGTCTCGGTTCATGCTTGCAAGATAGGTGATAGTGCGTTGAAGGGCGCTTACAAAGGACCCGTATAGGACGCATGATGGGAGGCTTCTTCGCTTCGCCAAGCCATATACTTTTGGACCTGATTTTCTTTTCTTTATATCATGGGAGGATGGATGACTTTCTATGGCTACTAAAATTTTCTGGGAAATGGTTCAGAAAAAAGACATGTTTGACGCAGGTTTAAGGACGTAATGAGACACAAGAAATGAATCTTCACGTTTCATATATTGGGAGACGAGGATGGAGAATTAACCCGACTTCCACTGACATTTGCAGTGTTATTGTCGCAACTGGCGAAAAAAATAAAGAGGATGCAAGTCTGTCAGGTATGGCGATTGCCGCACGCTGCCGTAATCTCTCCCTTAATCTTCCCCGACTCAGAAGCTTTTGCTATCCCGCCACTTTCACGACTAGATCCAGAATATAAATCGGGGTAGATATTGATACACATTCCATGGTTTAGGAAAGTCTAAGCCATCTTGAAGTGACCAGTTTGACCGCCCCAACCATCTATCACTGACATGTCCTATAACCCCCCGATTGACGTGCTCAACAGCCGCGCTTCTGACTTGTGTAAACACCCGCACAGCCAGTCAACCTCCCCATCTTTCCATGCATCCCTCGCTCCGCTCTGTCTTAGAAGAACTTGACACCCAACGAATCCTCCCCACTTTGAAAAATCTGCGCCTTCCCTCTCTTCACTACCGTGCCCAATGCTTTGACCAGCACATCCCCATCCATCCCCCAAATCTCGGTCCCCCTCGTCCCCTCTCCCTCCCTCAGCTCGTAAACGGTCAAGACTGACCCCCTCTGCCCCGTCTCCTCCACCCATCCTTCAATAAGCGATCCCCATTCCTCTGGTGTCCGCCAGTAGATGAATGCCTCGCCTCCCTCTCCCGCTTCCCCTCCTCTTACCGTCGTCGTCGTCGTCGTCGTCGTCGTCGTCATCGTCGTCATCATCCCATCCTTTCTAGTCTGGCCAAGAGGAACATATTCCGCCCGTCCATCTTTCCTCAGGAAATCCACTACTCCTTTGATATCCCCCAGCGCCAAGCGACGGTTGATGCGCGGGTTGTTGAAGGGAAGGGTGTCAGGGTTCAAGGGGAGGCGAAAGAGCCGGTGGTGGCGGCAGTAGGAGAGTAAGAGAGCGGACCATTTGGTTAATTGGGCATGGTGGGTCGTCAGGTTGGTTTGGCGGGTGAAGAAGGGGGGGAAGAAGAATTCGCGCGGGAAGGGGTAGGTGTCGTTGGGAAGAAGGGTGCCTGCTGTTGACTTTGGGTCGTTGGGTGTGCTGGAGTTTGAGGGGGCCGGAGGTGTTGTTGACATTTTTCTTTTTCTTTGGATTCGGGGGGTTGAGGACCAGTTGAGGTTGGCCCGACTTGTTTGGTTGGTTGAGGTCGATCGGGTGTTGGTAGGTTGTAGATGATATCTTTTTTCGGGTTGGTGATGATAACGGGTTGTCTGATACGACGACCTAGACGTAGTGCAGACAGAAGAAGCGTAGCGGCGTTAAGGCGGATGGTGGGAAAGTTGGGAATGGGGTCGAGGGTTGATAGAGTGATCTGTGTACTTGTAGTGGATGAGATGTGAAAGTTCCCAGCTTCATGGGTCGCCGTCTGGTTGTCGAAGCTCGTGGTTAGTGGAGTGCTTTCAGTTGGCTCCGGGCCATCATCAGTGGGGCGGCCAAGGTGTGAGCTTAAATTATCCCCCTGGTCCGATTAGGCAGGAACGGTGTGGAGGTACCCGTTTTTGTGAGACCTCGACGTCGGCCAGTCTAGAATACATATCTCTTTACCTCGAGCACCTAAAGCACAATGTGGATTTCCTCCAAGTTGTTCAGCGTCTATGCTACATGGGCAATCACGCGGAAGCTCACATAAAGTTCATCCACCGCACTGAAGTGGTATTACTCAGAACAAGCAGCCCAGTTCCGACGCCTAGCTCACCCAAAGGTATCCCGAATCCAGCTCATGTCCAGCAAGCAATGCTGATAATAACTCGACAGCAATAGCCCCATACAATTCGTAGTTTTCCAGAAATATTTCACATCATCAATCCAATCCAACATAACATTTTGAATATGCACAGTTGAAAGGAAAAAGCTTGGTTTTTGTTTTTGTTTCGTCAACTCAGACATCGGCCATCGGGGTATCTTCATCCTCCGTCTCCTGGTCGTCAATCCCCAACTCCTGTTCGAGCTCGTCTGCTACAAAAGTCTCGTACTCCTCCAGGCTTCGCTGGACGTGCATCTTGAACTTGATGACATCGTTGAGCATGCGCATGGTCTCTGTGTGGAGTTCTTCGCGAAGTGCGTTGGCTCGGAGTGTGAGTTGCTCATACCTATTGTCCACTTGTCAGTACACCTGGTTTGAACCGAAACGAGTCATGGCAAACCTACTCGATGTTGGTGTTCATTTCCCTTTGCTCCATAAGCTGCACAGACTCAGACAATTGTGCTCGCATCTTGGCGAGCTCTTTTTCCATCTTCTCAATCTGTGCATCTGAAGCCATTTTCTGGGCGTTGGTGACCTGGACTCTTCGTTAGCATGAGCGATTTCGAGCACGTAGGACAAACAGTCATCAATCACCTCTTTAGTCTTTTCATACTCCTCCTCTGCCGCCCGCACCCGATGTCCGAGAGCTTCGACCTCATTACGCTTATCTTCGATCGCCTCCTTAGCGCGATCGAGCAAGTCATGGTCCTCCATCATGACATCCATGGCTACTTTTCTCCTCTCCGAAACCTCCTTCCTGAGTGCCAGGAAGGTGTTCTTAACTTGGCCTCGGAGATCCAGATTCAGGATATGCGCAGGCTGGTATCCCGTCGTGGAGTCGGCCAGCAACCTCTCATTCTCCACGCCGCCCAGTGGCTGCCCGTTTGGCCCTAGTACACCTTGCATCGATGAAGTAAAGTTGGGCGTTCCCTCGTTTACGGTTACCTGCAGTTCAAGATTCTTCCCCTTGGCATTGACTGCCGTGGCTGGGATTAGTCCGATCTGGTAGGCGACCGTGTTGTACTTTTCGACCAGCCGCTCGAGCTCGTCCAGACGCTGGCTCGCCTCCATCTCGCGCTCGGCGACCTTCTTTTTGACGTCTTCGAGCCTCTGGGAAGCGGACTCGATGCTCCGTTGAAGACGTTCCCGCTCTGAGGTCATGCGGTCAATATCCTGCATGCTAATCCCCTGGTCGTCCACCGCCTTCTGCATTTGTCGCCGCTCCTCCTCGGCCTCCTTCAGCTCCACGTGCAACTTGCCCAGCTCCTCCCGGAGAACCTGGATACGGTTTTCGTACCTTTCTGTTCGCTGCATGGCCAAGGTGTTGTACTCTTCAAACTTGATCTTGTCCTCCTCCATAATCTTGAAGTGGTTGTCCAGGATAGCCGGGTCAGGTGTCGACTTTTCGAGCTCCTGAATCTCCTTTAGCAGGCGGGCGTTTTCCACTTCGAGAATCTCCAGTTCTTGGATATACTTTGCGTTTGAACGTTCAAAGGCCTCCGCCATTCCCTGCACATGCGGCTGTAGTGCCCTCTCCACGTCTTCATCCCCCGCTTCGTCATCCATATTGAGCCAGTCCTGGTATGCGCTGGTGAGGAATTCAAAGATGATCTGGTCGCCCGCAATGTCGACCCCGGCTTCCATACAGGCGTCGTCGTACTGGTGTCGGGAGTATCCTTCGAGCATTTGTGCCAGCTGCATCATCCAGTGCAGCAATCCCAAGAACGTGCTCCAATTCTGACCTCCGACCGCGGCAATTTGGCTCTTGGTGATGCTCTTCTCGTATGGGTATCGCAGCTGTTTGAGTAATGGTGGCACCTCCTGGTCGATATTCTTCTGAAACCGGTAACTCGGGTCTATCCTGTGGTAAAGCCATTGAAACAAATAGTTGAAGTCCTTCTGTGTTGGCGACTTTGTGAAATTGTCGGACAGCTTGTGGTTCATCTCCATCTCGAAATTATTCTTGGCGAGGTACTCGAGCAACTCCTGGCCAATGCGATTCTGGAATTGACGGTCCTTGAGGGGGCGCGGATCGCGCGGCACGCCGGCGGGCTGGGGTGCTTGCTGGAAGAAGCTCATATGCCCACCAGCTAAGGGGCCTCCACCGACGGCCGACGGTCGTGCGCTCGGGCGGTAGACGCTGCTTCGCCGGTCGAGCTCTTGCGATGATCGAGGGATACCAGAACTGCCTGGGGTACCATAGGGCTTGAACTGCGACGTGTTCATGTTATGAACCGACGCGCGCTTCACCGAGCCCAGGCCAATGTCGGAGGATCGCTGGAATAGAGGTTGGCTCGGTCGCGGGAGGGCCAAAGATTGCCTCCCCGACAGAGAACGGCCATGGCCCGTTCCTATCGTGCCGATCGTGCTTTGTCGCTTAAGTGTGGAGGGTGGTGCCGGAATGCCCGAGCTGAGGTTGACGCCATGGAGAGTCTACAGAGAGAGAGAGAGAGAGAGCAGAGTCAATATTGTACATCGTCGCATCGGATGGGGAGAGGTTTCGACCGGGTAAACACGCCACGAAGAAGTCACGGGGGAAGTCGCACCTCTCTTGGCCGTCGGACACTCCATAGGCCTGCATTGCCGTCTTGCGACATGACGGCGAAGGCCTCGTCAATATGCGCCTCCCTTCTGCCGTCCTAGTCGCGTAGTTGCCGTGACAATATAAACAACCAAGCAAAAATAAAGAAAGAAATGTACTAGACTGCGTGGAACTCTGTCGGATCGATGTCAGATGATGCTCGTGATGGTAAGAATTCCGAATAGCTAGGGTATGTGCTCGAGTTACTGTGGGTATGTGTTTGCAGTTCTGAGGGAAAGCGATGCATGACCGCAGTCGCGGATTTCGTCGAGTCGGAGCGATAAAGTTGTACGGCCACTGCAGCAATGCAAGACGGCATGGAACTAAGATGGTGGGGCAGGTTGCTCTGTGAGGAGGAAGTGTAAACACAAGAAAGACGCGGGTGGGGCTTTGGAAATCATTGGGCTAAACACTGCCAAGTGCGCTCCAGTTCCCCAAGCACCAGGAGGTGAAAGCCTGGAGAGTGGAGTCCAAAGCGACCTTGAGGGTCGGGGTCCGGGTGTTGGTGCTTTTTCAGCTATGCACTCCCGTCTCGGCTGATGCGAGCCAGTCACTGGCCTACTGTAGGTGCAGGGTTCAGCTCACTGCCCTCTAGGCCTGCCCTGTCGGAGAAAAAGGAGGAATCAGTATAGGGAGAGATAGTGATTTATCAGATCAGCATCCTTTAAGGAAGATGCTTGGGGTGAAAGCGATGCGAGGCTGTTAAGGTACTATTGGCAGTCTAGTTGCACAATCAGGACCCCAGTCCTGTGAACCTCGGCTTCAGGACTCCATCCAGCGGCCCAGCCGTCCCCCCGAACCGCTGCCATTCAGTTTAACTCGTTTCCACTTCCTCTATCGCATTCACTCGATACCACATCATTCCATCAACCGCCATCTGCCATCGCGTCGCGACTGTTCCAGCTGTCAGCTTCTTCCCCTCTCGTCTGCTCAGCGTCAACAAGGGAACGCCATCTGCCGCATATTTATCAAACAACATTAGTGATGGCCATCCGCGAGGACCTGGTCGCTTCGGCGGCGCAGTGTATGTTCTGCCCCTGTCTTGTCCCCTGCTACCTCCTCTACATTGAGATTGAGATGCCAGGCCAGAAGCTCACCCAACAACAACAATAATACAGTTCTTCAAGACCCCAGTGTCGCAGCCTCACCAATCGAGAAGCGGATAGCTTTTCTCCAAGCAAAGAACCTCACCCAGGAAGAAGTCAGCGCTGCGCTCGCCCGCGCCGAATCAGGAGGCCCACCGCCACCGTACGCCCAGTCGCCCGCCTATGCCCAGTCGGCCGGGCCTGTTGCAGCACAGGGTGGCTCTCCGCAATATTATGGCTATCCCCCATACGCATGGCCACAGTCGACCACCGAGGGTCCCAGGCGGGACTGGAGGGACCTGTTCATTCTGGCGACCGTAGTCGGAGGCGCGTCGTACGGCCTGTACAATCTCGGCAAGGTAGGCCGCCAAACAGCCTACTCTACAGTGTACAAGAAGGGAGATACTAACCGATCGGTAGCGCTATGTGTATCCTTTGATCGCTCCTCCCACGCCGGAGCGTCTCGAGCAGGACAAGAAGTCCATCGACGAACAGTTCGACAAGACATTTCAACTGGTTGAGCAGCTGGCCAAGGACACCGAGGTCCTCAAGGCCTCGGAGCAGGAAAGGACAGAGAGGCTCGATAATGCCCTCGAGGAGTTGGAGACTGTCGTCAGGGACCTCAAGGCAGCCAACCGACGCAGGGACGACGAGGCACAGAGAGTACGGGACGATGTGCAAAATCTCAGGGACTCGATTCCAAGGGCACTCAACAACCAGAAGGACTTGACCGACAACAGGCTGCGTGAACTCAACACCGAACTCAAGAGCCTCAAGACCCTCATCTCGCAACGCATGAACCCAACCGCCACCTCGACTAGCGTCAACAACTACCTTCGCCCCAACACCAACGGAAACGCGGCCCCTTCTTCGGTCCCTGCTACACCAGCCCTCGGTGGTGAGAACGTGGATCATAACAGCAGAGCTGCGAGTGCGCAAGATGAGCAACCCAAGTACCAGCAGGAGCAGCAGTTCGCTCAACCTGTTGCCCCCAAGCCTTCGCCTTTCAGTAGCGGACTCGCCTCCGCAGGCAAGCCGACTATTCCTGCTTGGCAGTTGGCCATGGCCAACAAAACCGCGCCGGCTGCGACGGTCACGAACGGTACACCGAATGATGGAGCTAGCAGCAACGGAGGCGACGAAGCCGCTTAAAAAGGCTGTTGTCCAACCAGGCACAACGATAAAATAGCACCGGGGCTGGTGATTCAATACATTAATCGGCATGAACATAAGACCAAAAATGAGCGATTCCCTTGGGTTTTCTGTATAGTAATAGGCTCCTGTACGTCGCCCAAGCGGGACAAGACACAGTAGCACTTGTGAAGCATGGGACAACCTCATTCAGTCCCCCTTTCATCGTAGCGCTTTTGTATTTCTGCAAGGTTTTTAAAGCGCGTATGTTGCATGACATTTTTGTTTTATTTATAAGAGCATGGATATCAATAGCTATCGTTTTCATGTGTTCTGATGTTAGGTCGTGAACTGATCTGAGACATCCCGTATACCTGACCGCCCAATGTACCTCCCTATCTCTGACCGCTTGCTATGGGATTGACGAGTTCTTTTGTTGATTGTTGTCTTCAGCCACAGAAAAACTGGAAGGGGAGGGGCAAAAAATGCCATGATCGACTAGAGATGCGCAAAAGATCAAAGAAGGAGACGACTGGCTATGGGTATGGCGCCCTCTACGCTTTGCAGGGCTTTCATCCACATCGGTACGGTCCGAGTACCGCGGCCTCAGTAATATGTAGAGTAGGGGAGATTGTAGGTATCGTAGTCGCTGCCAAATCACTACATCAGCGTAGCGCAGGTCGGATGCGGAATCTTTTCTGCTAAGACATCCCGGGTTCAAGGTACATACACCTTCCTGTCATGGTTTCCAATCATGTCTCAATTGTCCTCGTAGCTATTACTTGATCGGGCAATGCTTGCTTGGGACCCAATATCGACCCCACCCATCATCCCTTTCTTCCTGCCCGTGTCATGTTCTCATAGTGCCTTCGTCTCGTCCAAACCCAAAGGAGACGTTGGTCACGAACAGATTGCAAGTCAAGTCAGTCGTTTTGGATGCTGCTTCTGCATTCTTATCCTTCGCTTAGCTCTCGCAACTCGCTCCTTTTCTCACCACCCGCCAACCATTAGATAAATTATACAATTACTCCACAAATTCGCTGAGAGATTTCCACTCGCAAGCCTTCCCCAATCTCCACGTAGAAGCGCCAGAAGAAGACGCCTAGCCAAGGAGCACCTACAGATTGTTGCAACACAAACGGAATCCCTAGATACCCGAAATACCCCATTCTTCTTATGGATCTTGGGGTTTATAAGAAGAGAGCTCTCCCCCCTTGTTCTGATGCCATGACCTCAACACCCAAACCCATCCGTCACCTCCAAATCCACTGAGAAGCCCGCCGCCATGGACAAGACGGCCCTCTTTCTCCAGCTGGTGTCCAGATTCCCGCTTATGGCCCGGGTGGCCCTGCTTCACATGTTGCAGGCCTCGCCGGCGTCAAGGTACCAGGATTTGCGGACGGAACTCATTATTGCCATGCTCCGCTCATCTATGAACGTGCCCAAGCCCAAGAGCATCACTTTTACCCAGAGGATGCTCTTAAGAGCAGCCCCGATCAGGGGCACGATATGGGTTAGCAAGTACAGTCTGCCCATCCCAACGGAGGAGGATGCGCGCGCCATCCATGACACCTTGAACAAGGCCATCGACGGGCTTCAAGACCATGACCAACCCAAGACGGCCAGGATCCAACTACCAGAAGTTCTTCCCGTAGAGGCGGAGTGGACAGCATACAGGCCGGGCGTGCCCAAGGACGCGAAGCTGCCCGATATCCCAGAACGGGAGAAGTACGCCGAGATGATGAAAGACGTCAAAGCCTCAACCACAGTACTCTACTTCCACGGCGGCGCCTACTGGCTCATGGATCCGGCCACACACAGGCCTACGTGCAGAGAGCTAGCCAAGCGGACTGGCGGCAGGTGTTACTCGGTACGTTACCGGCTTGCGCCGCAAAACCCGTTCCCGGCCGCGGTCATGGACGCACTGGTCTCGTACCTCGGCCTGCTCTACCCACCGCCTGAGGCTTTCCACGAGCCCGTAAAGCCAGAGCACATTGTCATCGCCGGCGACAGCGCAGGCGGTAATCTCTCGCTCGCGCTCCTCCAACTCATCATGCAACTGCAACGCTCCGGCACCACCGTGTTCTGGCTCGGCGATGAGCGGTCCATTCCCCTACCCGCCGGCGTTGCCGTCAACTCGCCCTGGATGGAAATCACCCACAGCTCGCCGTCGTGGGTCACCAACGCCCCCTTCGACTATCTCCCCGGTCTCGAGGCGCAGGACAAGGCCGAGAAGTTGCGCGACCCGTGCTCGGCCTGGCCCGCCAATCCGCCGCGCATGAGCATGTACGTCGCCGACGATTACATCATGCACCCGCTGGTGTCGCTTTTGCTGGCGCCCAGCTGGCGCGGCGCGCCGCCAACGTATATTTGTACGGGGTGGGAGATGCTAGCGGACGAGGGCAAGTTCATGGCGGCAAGGTTTCATGCCGAGGGGGTTTCTGTAACGTTTGAGGAGTATGAGGGCATGCCGCATTGCTTTGCGATGGTGTTTAAAAATCTGAGGGAGGCAGATCGGTGTATGGAGGGGTGGTCGAGGTTTATCGCCAGGGTGACGAAACCGACTGCCTCTGAGGGAGGGATTGATGGTGATGAAAATAAGCGAAGCACGACGAGAAGCACGTTTACCACGATCAAGTCGGGGACGTTGGAGGAGAAGGAGCTGGATCCTATGACGCTGAGCCCCTACACGGAGGAGGAGATTAGAGAGAAGATGAGGAGGAGGATAGAGTTAAAATGCGTGCCGGTCACGGAGGCAGATGTCGCAAAACTTTGAATGCCGGGTTGATGGATTATTGTGTGTGGTCGATGGACAAAAGGCTCAGCGGTGCGAATAGGGTGTCGAAGATTGGTGTTGACATTGTACAAGTAAAAGGGCTTGATCCGTGCTGACTTTCTGTACCATACATGTTACCTCGGCTTGTTTTTCCTACGTTTGTATACATGCTGATCGACGTCTTCGGGGACGTCTCGCAACGGGCGAGTGTTATTGGCATACACGTCACTTACCGGGATGTCCAGGTGAACCCCACTAACAACATCTTCCACTCTATCAACAGAAGCATCTTGTAAGCGCCTAGTGGAAATGCCAAGGATCGAGACTTGAATTACTTTGGAGTTGGGACCAGTTGTGGCGGGTTTGAAACCTTGAAAGAAGCAGGGAGAAGTTCCGTCGTATATACGGCGAGATCATGTTACCCCAATTACCCCCAAAAGACGTGTACTGTGTGTACACTACAGTTGTACAGGTATTACGTAGCCACAATCCTCGCCACTTTTGCCACACGAGGCAGCCCTTCCGGTTGTCTTTTCTGTAATTCGACTTACTTCTCAAGTATCTTGAACAATCAAACAACAAGCGTCTATTTTCCTTCAGGACTACTGTAGTATCAACCAAATCAGAAGCCAATTTTGAATCAGCCCACCCGGCCAAACTACTGTCCACCACAACCAGTATCTCCACGTCTTGACACTCAAGTCGAATCGGTTCAACAATAACCCATCCAAACCCCCAAGACACCCTCAACAATTTCGCCCTGTTCTCGCTACTCTCCAGCCCCAAACACATCACCAAAATGTCTTCTCCCGACACCGTCAACTACAACATCCCGAACGGCTCTGTGCACGCTCAGAACAAGAAGGAGCTTGAGCATGAGCATGAGTCTTCTTCGCACCAAAAGCCCACCGGCGCCGGAGTGAACACCGGAGCAGGCAGCAGCAGGCCCAAGACCGAGGCTGAGTTGGAGGCTGATCGGCTTTACGAGGAGAGGATGGAGGAGGAGTATGCTAAGCGGGAGGGGGGTGCTTGAGCTCTTGTCCTTGATGACGTAATTGGGCTTTGGAACATCCTCTCGAAGAGAGGGGGGCTCCGATTTTTGGTTTAGGTGTGGATGCGAAGGAGAAGGAGGGAGGTGGAATGGCTCCGAGAGACTCCTTGGTGTGATACAGTTGGAAATTTTAGAGGAGGATTAGACCCAAGGAATTGGAGAAGGGGGGTAAACTTGTAAGATATAGTTTGGGGAAGGATGATAGGTGTCGAAAGGCCCCCCCCTTTTACCCCGTTTGAAGTGATATCGACCACCACTAACGTATCACGACAAGTACTGTCGTTTTCTGATATGCCCATGAAAACGGTAACTGCTTCTTGCTAAGCTTACAACTATCGGTTTATGTCCTCACAGCTTGCCCATGCCCAATACAAAGAAGCCTGGAAGCCTCTTCCGTCTAAAGGGATTACAAGATTGTTGCCAGGATGTAATCATACTGTATCTTGAAGTAGCTCTCGGCAGATCACCACTCCGCAGAAAATGGTTATGGTGTACAGAACGAAGCTTGGACGGCCGTCCGCATCTATACCGTAGAGAGACCGGACAATATGCCATCCACCAATTGACAACCAAACCGCGCTCTCTTTCCTTTTACATTCGTCCAAGGTATACGACAACCTCCCGGCAATCTACCTTCCACCAGGCACCAACGCCATGCACGGGCTCAAAACGGACGCTTATCACCCCATCTTTCAATACCTCCGAATGGCTGAGATGGTCAAGCGGTTCAGCGAAGTAGATCAACAGGTCCGACTCACATGCCCCTATCCGGTCGCTTCCCGACGACGGCACTTGCAATCGATGTTCACTGTGATGACAAAAAGGGTCCTTCGATGATGGGGGTTTTTGGGGCGCGAGCTCATTGCTCTTCCCCTTTTTTTTCTTTTTCAGTTTCTTTCGTTCTCGTTAAATTGGGACGAACACTGCAATTGGATACCATTTGCCTTGTAACAGTTGAAATCGGTTCGTATTCATGAACTAGATGCAATAAGCGCTGCTTTCGACCACCTTTTAGGATCCACGGGTGATACCCGTGAATCCTACAATATAACACTGGTATGTTTGTTAGTTTGGTTCTTCGGCTATGGGCTGAATAGGGGAGAAACAGAACTCTAATTGGCTTTCTTAGAGTTTTCGTTTGAAGCGACTGACAATAACCAGGGGATAAAACGCCACAAAAGCCTTTTTTGATGCCTTGATCCGTCTCCTTCAAGGCGCCCAAAATTGGAAGATATAAAAGGGTAGTCCTTTCCAGCACCCACCTCTTTGAAAATCGATGCCTTTTTCCTTCTTTTGGTGGCTCTAGAGTGGAAGTAGCGTTTTTTGTACCGAACTAACAAACATACCAGGGGTAGATTGTACAACTGGCTGACTTCACATGGACGACATGCTATGTCCTTGTGCGCTGCGCCAGCCAGTCAAGTCAAAGTCCCCAACTGTGCGAGGATAGGATGACCGAGAGCATCAAACAACCTGTCCCCGGGCTTTAATTCGATGGCTGATGGCGAAGCAGTTCTGTGTTGCATTTGATAGTACAGAGATCACCACAATAGGGAGCAAACCGCGAACACAAACATCATCCCAATCCTTTTCGGCACTAGAAGGGAGGATATCAAGATAACTTCTATATCCCGTTCCTCAACTTGGTTTTCGTACTCCCATCACGGATGAGAGGGGTATACCATTTTCCTCTTTCCTGCCACGGAACCTGATATAACATGTCTCTATCTGGTTACAAACACAGCCTGCTTTGCCGCGAGCGACGCAACTGGTTCCCTGCTCCTCCCAACACCACCACCACCACTACCGGTGACTTCACTCAACAAAAACCGCACAATGACTCCAATCTCTCGGAGAAGCCCAGTCAAGATTTACGATCGACGGCGAGAGAATACCAATGCCTCTAGCGTCACAGCAGCCGTTGCGAACTAAGAATCTCAGCTCACAACACCTGGAAAGGAACTCAAACCATCGTCCATGAATTCTGCTCCACAAGATAGAAAAATTTAATAAAAAAAACAACGAGAGATAAAAAAGAGAAAAGAGGCTGCTGAGGTTCCAAATCACCCCTCGACTCATCTCAGATGCAATCTTTGGATTGTCTGGTCTGACGATTTAACCGTCCCCTTCGCCCACAGCCCCAAGTATAACCCCTACCGCTACCCCTACCCAAACCAAGACCCAGACCAAAGTCAACAACGCCCGAAACCGACACCGGAATCATGGAGAATAGAGGGGCCACAAAAGCCCTCTACATCTCCATCACCATGTCATTGGTCTTGTTCTTGTTTGGGTACATCAAGGGTACATGAAAACTTGTATCGCGTTCGAGCAGTGGAGCGGACGGAGAGTGGTGCGGAAGGGAGTGAGGGCGGGGGTGCAGATAGTGGTAGTTGGCGGAATCGCGGCGGGGGCGACGAAAAGGTTGGTCAAGGGGTTTTAATGGGTTACTCGTTGGTGTCGGAATGATGGCGGTGGTTGTGAGGAGGAGAAGGGTGGGTAGGGAGCGAGGGGGAGTGAGTGATGGTGGTTGTGGTCATGGTTGTGGTTGTTTGAAAGGAAAAAAAAAAAAAAAAAAAAGACTTGATTTCGAGTGGAGGTGGAGGAAGGCCAAGAGCAGACTATAAATGGTGTTTAATTGACGACCAGAGAAAACGTGAATCTTTAAAGGGAGGCAGACGACAGCACGGGACCATAACATGATGAACTGAACACTAATTATTTCTAGCTTAGTTGTTTAGTTACCGATATCATACCTCATTAGGAGGAAAAAGAGTGGTTTGTTGTAATACAATGAGAAATATACCATTCCATTCAAAGCCGCATGCAACCCTAAACCCGTTGACTTGATGTCATGTGGAAAAAAAAAAAAAAAAAAAAAAAAAAAAAAAAAAGAAACCCCAACAAAACTCCGCGTCTCCTCGAAATCCTACGAGTTACTGAAACGTCCAGGCGCACCTCCGAAGTTTTGTGACATTCAACAGTGGACTGCCCATTTGCAAACCAGCACAAGTATGCTCTTTGAGTACGGCAACCGGAATACCCCTGCTACCAGTAGGAAGAGTAACCGGTTCCGCTCTTGACTTGTCCAGGACCTGAAAGCCCGTTTTCCCAACGCTGTAAACGCTCTGGTATCTCGTAAACTCCGTGCCAGTATTCGTGATGTGTTCCCACGCTTGATTGTAACGAGCAAACAGAGGCAGGGCCGTCCAAGGTTGGTTGATCTCTGAGGTCTGAATAAAACCCATATTGCGAGAAAGAAGATGTCACCCATCGTGGATGTCACCTGAGATATCAAGACAACTGTGATCGTCAAGTTGCAGTTCTGAATCAAGAGAAAACTTTCTCTATGCAGTCATGAGCATGTAAGCAAGCCACTCTTACAATGTGGTAGCTGCTTTTCGTGCTTTTTCCTCTTCGCAGTCCTTCTCGCACTTCGCCATTGCTTCGGGACTTAGGTGTTTCTTCAGAACACTCTTAAACTCCTTCTCATCAACCACAGCACCATAGCCAGAGCACTTTGCTTTCTTCTGCAGATCAGAGCACAAAGCGTCCATGTCAATCTCTTGGTTTTGTACACTGGTGCAACTGCGCAGCTTGTCCCTGTTCAACTGGTTAGTGAAAGTTGCATTTTCGAGGAGAGTCTCGATTTCGGCATACCAGATCTTGTTGCAATCAAGTTGCTCTCTGACTCCATCGTCGGATGCGTTAACCTCATCAATTTGTGCAATGAGATCCTTCTTCGGTGGTTGTGACTCTGCTTCGGGTTGTGGTGGCAGCAATCCTGGGGTTGTTGGTGGCAAATTATACGGTGCCAGAAAGTCTGCATCGAATGCATCATTGGTCAACCAATCGTCAAATCCGTTACTGAGGACGTTGTTCTGAGGCTCTCGGTAGTCTCCAAAGAGCTGCGGATCAAACTGGAAGTTGTCTTGAGGCAACCAGCTGAGAGTGTTGTCAACACCGAAAGTATTAAAGTCTAGAAAGTGTTGGTAAGTTGCGGCCTATACAATCAAAACGAACACTGAGAACTGGTGTATGCTTACCTTGCTGCCCTGAACCAGTGACGCTGGGCTGCTCTTCTCCAATTGTGGCCATCGTATCTACTGACTTCAACCCAACGGGTGAATGGGTTAGGGGCTCTGGGGAGGTGCCACACGATGAGCTAGCGCCACCCATGTTCGAAGCGCAAGAAGATGGGGAACTCGTTGATGTGCCGGCCCCCGCATTGTACTGAGAATCTGTTCTCATGGTTGAGAAATTCGCTCCCTCACCTCTTGCGGACTGAGGTGTGAAAAGATCGGCCGAGTAATGAGCCAAGTCTTCCTTGGTTTGCGTATCAAGGCCTATTTGGCCGTAATTGGGTGTAGTACCGGAGCTGACACCATTTGTGGGTTGCTCCAGCCGACCTGTTGAAGATAGGGGGGGCGAAACAGGGGTTACCTTCTTGGGTTGATTTGCTGATTGTGGCCCAGGAAGAGGACCGCCAAACTTGGGGAATTCGAACTGGAAGTTAACGTCATTGAGGTTGTTGACAAATGAGTTGCCGAATGGCATGGCCCGAGGTGATACCATTGGTGGTCGAGCTGTCATCAAAGACAAACGCTTCTTGTACTCGTTGAGCTCATTACTCATTTTCTCCATTTTTTTGCGAAGAATCTCGTTCTCATGATTGGCAGTTTCGGAGATCTTCTTTAGCTCTTCGACCTTGGTTTCAAGGTCCTTCAAATGCTTTTCTTTGCGTTCTCTGAAAGCCCGTTGAGCTGCTCGATTCTGGGCCTTGCGTTTCTGTTATTGTCACGTTAATAGTCAATCCCTACTGAGACTGAGAGGCAGGCTTACCGAGCTGGGCTCAGTGGTAAGAGGCTTTCTACCGGGCTTTTTGGCAACCTTTCCCTCGCCCTCTCTCCTCTTTGGTTCGCTATTCTCCTCCTCGTCGTCATCCGGATGACTGCGCTTGTCGGGAGACTCCACATCGGCGGAGCCCGACTTGGATTCACTGGGAGCATTGGACCGATCGTCCGTCATGTGGGATTGATCACCGGAGTCGAAGTGGAAGTCGAAGTTGGGATCATGTTGTCCATCAAGGCCGTAGTCGTAACCGAAATTCGGAGTATGCTGAAAACCCATAGGGTCGAGTCCTTGGGCAGACGTTCCGTTGTACATTGCGGGTAGACCAGATAGGTCGGCTGATATGGTGGTGGGCTTGTTGGAATTGAGGGCGGCAAACAACAGGCTCTGTTGCTGCGGGGTGAGGACGAGATTGTGAAGGGGGTTCTGAGTCGACGTCATTTTTGGCTGTCCTGTGCTCGAGATGGTGACTAGGAGACAGAGCTGTCGGTTGGATCGAGGGAAGACCTTGAATGTTGAGAGGATGGGATGGATTTCACTCTCGTGATCTGATCGCTCCTAGCGGTCGGAGCCGCACAGGCGGAAATTGTCGAGTATCAAGACCGCAGGTCCAATGGCAATATGCTAAGCGGAGAATCCGGGGTACCGGGCCCAAGATGTACGTATGTCCAAGTCGAGGATTGATGTTGGGGGTAGATCAGATACTAGAACTGGTGACGGTAAAAGGTCTCTCTTGCGGAGACGATGACGTTTCGATAGCACCGTAGACTGATTTCGGACCAGAGGGAATCGAGCCACCGGCCAGGCAACTGGCAGCTGGGAAGGCCGAAAAAATCGTTGAGCGTTGCGGGCTAGGACGGTATACTAAACCGGGCAGTTCCAGTTCCTGTCCAGTTCACTTCCGCTTCTCTAGTTCGAGACTCAAGTTTTCTCCCCCGAAAGACGTTCGGTGTGAGGTGATGGGGTTTGCCGGGGGTCAAACGAGAGGTAGGCAGTAGGATAACGGAGACAGAAGAGAGGGGACTTGGTCCCGAGTGGCAAGTTACAAGAGACGCGAGTGTATTTGCACGGAACAGGTAGAGGTACCAGGGGGAAGTTGTGGCAGAAGGTAGAGAAGGGGGGAGAAAATTGCGAGTGCCCGAGTTGTCAGCCGGAAAGGTTGACTGCTGGAGCAAAACCGTTGGCCGAACCGAATGGGTGGGATGGCGGCGGACGCTGACTTGACTGATGGGCAGTCGGCCTGACACCTGACTCACCTGGCCACTCAGCCTTTTTGATTCCTGTCAGCAATTGGCTTCAGGAATGAGGTACACGTATGATCCCGCGGGTGCTTCTTTTCTGCGACTGGAGAGGCGACGGCACAGGATTGTGTTTCGTTGGTTCGCTGATACGATTCAGATCTGAGAAGGGAAAGGACTCTTGGGCGGTCTTTGGCGATGCGTGGAGGGACGAGACTACCTAAGCGAGACTGTCCAAAAGCGGGCGAAAAGAGTGGGCGCTCTTCGGGTTACAGGGCCAAACTCGCAGAACGCGGGCTACACAGGGCACAATTGGGCGCATGGACGCTTGGGGGTGTCCAAGTGGAGCGTGGAGGGGTTTCAGTCAAAGTCAATTTGTCAGCGAGAATCAGTCGAACGTCTGGATTGTTCCTGGACGGTCCTGGCAACTGTCAGCACACTTGACATGCCCGCCGAATGCACTCCGAGTCGATTCATCCAACAAAAGGATTGACAGTTATAGATGCAGACAATCATCCACAATCAATCATTCAGGCAGTCGGACCGTTTCCGCAACATGAATCTCGGTATCTTTTCCTATAAGGGATATCTTAGTTCCATTGCATCTCACCACGTAGAAGATAACATTGACCGATTTGACGTGTCAAGCAACTGAAGAGTTGCTAGTGTCACTCTCTCAATTGCAAAAAAAACTAAAAAAAAAAAAACTAAAAAAGAAGAGAAGGCCACTTCTTGTTTGACCTAGTCGGAGCCTCTCGAATGCAGCCTGTCTGTCCACTTTTCCTCGACGTGGAAATACATCGGTTTCCACAGCGACAAAAGCCCAGGTAAGTACCCCAAGTGGAGATTCTGGCAGGCAAAACTTGAGTGGATATTTTACTTTTTTCGACGGTGAACGAGATGCACTCTCCGCAACTTTTACAAACCTTAACCACAAGTACACTATCGTGCCCAAGTAGTGTAAACAACAGCCAGGGAAATTTGCTTGAGAAAAATGGGCACACTCGGTTTTAGGTGATTCCCTTATTATCATTGCAACTGTACACTAGCTCGAGGTTGGCATCCTGGTTTGCCACTGAGAGAGTTCGAGACACCCCGTCTCCCCATTGGAGATCCCACGTTGTTTCCGTCTTTCTGTCGGCAGTTCAAACGCCTCGTCGATAAGACGCCCGCATGGCTTATCTCCGAGTGGCTACAAGATATACAATTTTATGCAGCTTACCTACCAACGGCTTGCGATCCGGTTTGAGCACATGCTAGGGCGCAAAATCAGGCCATGTTGGACACACGATGAGCTTGTCCCGGAGTCAGCTTCAGCTTTGACGACGGGGAGTCTTTCATGTGTCGAGTCTTTTCTTTTGTAGTCGACCGATGGAAAAGGCCCGTGCTGCTGTCCCCCAACCATGCAGTGGTTGCTGCTCGCTGCCCCTGCGGGCAGTGCTTGCATCCATTTCCCCACAGTGGATGCTGGCACCATAACACGGGCAAGACGGTAGCGCTACCTTAACTGATGCGGCGGGGACTCAAGGGATCGATCAGCCTCCCATGGAACGATCCACCAGAAAACTGACATCCTCGACTGTCGCGCCAAACAATCAACACTTTGGCTGCAACCGTGATCACATCCAACGGCGTAAAGTCGGAATTCTTGGCAGTATCTAATCCACTCCTTACAAACGTTTCTTCCTCTTCGAGCAGTACCCAGGTACCACCGAGCTCACAGCAGACGCTGTCGACCAAATTCCTACAGTAGCCATGGATGTCGCATATGACCACATCCAGGAGGAGACCTTGACTGATGATAACCAAGCCTCCTCGTCATCGGACAAGACGCCTGCTCAAGCTCCGACGTTGAACGCCGAGTTTCAAGACGCCTACCGAGCCTTTTCGAACAGCCCCTGGGGTGCTAGAATTGGTGGTTTCCTCGGCAATGTTGTCAAGCAGGTATGTGGTCACCGCCTTTCACATCACCATCAAGGCTTCAAGTAGCGCGACCCCACCGCACTTGACCGACTAACTCTTGTCTCTTCCCAACACTATCCAGGGTGAATCCGTCTATCGCGAAGCCGAAAAGGAACTCTCAGCCGTAAGTCAAGATGCCACGCGCGGTTTCAGCGACCTCCGCACCACCCTCATCAGCCGTACCCGCGCACTCTCTATAGCCACCACCCAGGCAGCTGCCTCGGCCGCCGCTGCCGCATCGTCTGGAGTCGCGGCAGCTTCGTCGTCGTCGCCCTCCTCCTCCTCCTCCACTTCCAAAGATGAACAAACGACCCCCACAACCGTCAAGGACCTGTCCGCCGAGGCTTCTTTGAAGCAGCAGCAGGAAGACGACTCTGTCCTCGCCCGGCTGCGTGGTGAGGCCACCAAGCGTCTTAAGGACCTCCAAAAGGCCGAAGACGCCGCCGACGAGGCCCTCCTCCGCTTCGGCACCAACCTGCGCGACTTTCTCAAGGACGCCATCAAAATTGCGCCGCCGAGCGAAGAGGAAGCAGCCAAGCGGATTGAGGAGGGCAGGAATAACAACGGCGTGCTTTTCGAGAGCAAGGACGCGCAGGGCAAGCGGGTAATTCACACGTCGCGGTTTGACGCGCAGCTGCACGTCATCCACACCACCCTTGAGAGCTTCAGCAAGGAGCCCGCAAGTGGACAGGAGTACGACGCTTGGGTCAAAGAGTTTGATGTCGATAAGAAGACGGAGGCGATCGCGGCGGATCTGGATAAGTACCCAGAGCTTAGGGCGACGATGGAGAAGCTGGTGCCTGATCAAGTGCCGTATGCCGATTTCTGGAAGAGATATTACTTCTTGAGGCACGGCATTGAGACGGCTGAGGCGAGGAGGAGGGATTTGCTCAAGGGTAAGAGAGTCGATTCCTTATTGAATGTATTTGGATGGATTTTTTGCGAGGGGTTTGGTTTTCCCCACAGTCTACAAAGGATATGCTAACAGGTGACCTTATAATAGCTGCTTCCGCTGAAGAGGAAGTTGGGTGGGATGAGGACTCTTCTGAGGAGGAAGACTCTTCAGAGGAGAGATCCGGGGACGACAAGGTTGTGCCAGCTACCTCCAAGAAGCCGGCCGCGCGATCTTCTTCCGCCGAATCCTCCACTACTATCAACCCGCCATCAACTGGCGCAGCTGCTCAGGGCAGCCTAAAGCCTTCAGAATCTAGAAAGTCCAACGACGAGAAGTCACAGGCCGACAGCGAAGCGAGCTATGACGTCGTTGGCGCTGCTTCAGGCGTTCCCAGCCGTGCGCCTAACAGTCCTAATGAGGGCCGCAAGGCCGACGAGAGCAGCGATGAGGAAGACTGGGAGTAAAGATTCGGAGAATGATGTTTATGGGCGAATTGATAGGCGCGTACATGTGCTGGACACAACTGTAATGTTTTACGGGCGATGATAATACTGGCTTGAGTCGGCGTTTTAGCTTTGTTGGTTATGATCCAAGGTTTCGGCGTGATGTGAAGATGATGAGCCCGCATGTTGTCGTCAATAGAGACCCTGTTTCCGCAAATCCCTTTGCGCAGAGCCTGGGAGAGCAGATTGCTGTTCCTTACTCCAGCTTTCCCTCATGCACCCTTCTGCTTCTTCCTTCTGATCAGCCCTCTTCTTCGTTCAGCGAACGGGGGCCAACCAGGGATATACTGATCCTCCCCGTCACACTCGCAGTCCTTCCCACCTCCCTCTCAACCTTCAAGTATGGAAGAAGGAAGAACCAATCTACCTCCTCTTCTTGCCCACGACCTTGGTGAACCCATCCTCGTCAACCTCAGGCTCGACCTTCTCTTTGGGCTGCTGCGTGGTAGAAGCCAGCGCCGGCGCCTCACCCATCTCCTCATCACTGTCGACCTCTTCGTCGTCATCCGTGTCCCAGTCGGTGTCGTTGTCCTGGTCCTCCGCCTTTTTGAACACCACTTTCTTGTTGCCTCCCTTGCCCTCAAACCGCCTGCGCAGAGCATCCACTTCGTCGAACTTGCCCTTCAAGCAGCCCAGGCGCACGCGCAGGATCTGCTCGGCCACCTCGAAGGCCGAGTCGTCGTCGACGTTGACCTCAAACTCGTCGAGCATCACTTGCAGCAGGACGGTCTCGATGTCGAGCTGGTCGGGTTCTTCTGTTGCTTCTTCATGGTCGTCGGTGGACCTTTGTGTTGTGTTTGAGGGTTGTTGTTGCTTTTCGGACGCCGGAGCAAGCACTTTGTTCAGATCGGGAAAGAGGTCGACGACGGCGCCGGCGAACCAGTCGCGCTTGTCGGCCGAGTCAGGACCGCCCCAGTTGTTTTGCACGGCGAGGGAGAGAGCGGGCCAGAGATGCAGGGCGATGGCAACGCCTTGTTCGAATTGGGATTGACAGGTTGCTGTTTGAGTGGGAGAGAGGTTTGTTAATCATGTGTCTCTGTCATATTTTTTTTTTTTTTTTTTTTTTTTTTTTTTTTTTTTTTTTTTTTTTTTTTTTTTTTTTGGACAAATGTCGCAAAGCTTACCTGGGGTTGGGGTAGCCATGATTGCGGTTTGGTAGTTGTCTTCTTCTGTGGACAAATTCAAACTTTCGGTACACTGAGATTCGTGTTGCACGAATGTGCGATGTGGGAGTCGCAAAGGGCCGTGAAGTGGATGGTGCTGAACTTTTTTTTTGATCGGCTGGAGGGGAAATGTTGACTTTTTTTTTCCCCCACCATCACCTCTATCGAAACCCAACCTGACTTTTTGGAGAGTTCTTTTTGCGATGCTCCAGTTGCTGGAAGAGTGGGGCTCGCGGGTTCTGGGGAGGACCTCGGATAGCTCCAGGGTTAGGGTCCACGTCCGATTAGACTTTAGTTCAATTCCCTGCTTCTATGACGACATTAACATTGAGTTCCCACTTTAACGACCCCTTCAGTTCCCTAATTCCTGCCGAGGCACACTTTGTCGGTGGTAATTGCTTCAGTTTAATATATTATGGCGGTTTTTTTCAGTCTTTCGACAACACTTTTTCTTGTTAGGTCCTTAAGGGTCATGTGAGCGGAAGGACGTGGGGTGGGAAGCCGCTGCAAATTGAAGCTCCATCAGTGATGATGGTCCATCAGGGTTCTCTTTGGTGAGAGAGCTGGGCTCCATCAAAGGTCCGCACATGGTTGCTGGAGTCCAACCCTTGCAATAACTACATATTTCCGAATCGCTTCTCCGTTGCTCATAGTATGAAACACGTTCACACACTTTACACGTGAAAATAGAGCTGACTCCAAAATCCTGGAGCAAAATGTCTACCAATGGCATCCAAGTCGAGCCATCATCCATCCATCTTGGGCAGTCTAACCTAGTGCCGTTACGTGAATGAATGTCTTCCCCACCTTTCCAGGCAATACGGTTCCTCTGTGCTCGCGTGGGTTTTACTGATAAACACCCGCCCCACTGGAATTTCATCATCTTTGAGCTCAAGTCCCTTTCAACTCATACCGATAGTTCTTCACCTTCTCTCGCCATACCGACGACCACCACCGCAACCAATCCACCTACTCCAGCTTTGAAGCTTGGTATAACAGGCACATTAAACAACGCATCAGAATGTCAACCTCCGCCCCCACCTCCACCGCCATAATCGGCTCAACCGGCCTCGTCGGCTCCCACATACTCTCAACCCTCCTCACCTCACCCACCACCTCCTCCCAAGTCCAAACCATATCCCGCCGCGCGCCCGCCAACCCAACCAACTCCTCCCTCCTCTCTCCCACTGTCAACGCCGACACCTCAACGTGGCCTACCCTCCTCTCCTCCCTGGTTCCCTTGCCAACAACCGTCATCTCCTCTCTGGGGACCACTCGCGTCGCGGCAGGCGGCATCGCCAACCAGTGGAAGATTGACCACGACCTCAACGTGGAGCTAGCCCGAGCCGCCAAACAAGCGGGCGTCAAGAATTTTGTCTTTGTCTCGTCCGCAGGGACTAGGGGCGCTTTGAGCACAAAGGTGCCTTATTCGCAGATGAAGCGCGGGGTGGAGGATACGATTCAGTCATTGGATTTCGAGCACGGGATCATCCTCAGGCCGGGTTTGATCTTGGGAGAGAGGGAGAAGGCCCAGCATGCAGGTCAGGGATTGTTGTATGGGGTGGTCAGGGGATTGGGGAAATGGGTTAGCTTGGGCGTGCAGGATCGGTTTGCGCAGGAGGCGGAGGTGATTGCGAGGGCGGCGGTCAAGGCGGCGAGAATGGCGGAGGAGGGGAAGGCGCCGGGGAAGTGGTGGGTGTTGGAACAGGATGAAATTGTCAAGTTGGGGAGAGATGAGTGGAAGGAGTAAGGAGGGTGTTCAGGAAGAGACTCACCACGAAATTTAGCCTGCGATGGGACGCAATCGATCGGTCACCAAATATCAATCATTGTCCAGCTTAAAGGGGCTATAGAATATCAGGGTAATGGCAGGTGGTGACGAGGGTAGTGGTGCATGAATGGAGACGGACCAAGGGTTAAGCACGATGCAGCTTTTGATTTCATGCGGGAGTAATAGTTGTGGTATCGAGATTTCACCTTTCTTTAAAGACAGACAGTGGATCAGTCCCATGGAAAAATCAAGGCTGGCTGCATGGAGGTACCCGCGACGCATTGGTTTAGAAGAGCGTGTACAAGACTCCAACTCAAAAAGACCATGGCATGAAATGGGTCAGCCTGATATGAGGCCTACTTATATGTGGATACCATTAGCTACAATATCATGGCTTTGGTAATAGGAAGAGGTAGTGGGTTGTGGTTGTTCAACGGCGTGATATTCATGTATGTTTATGTAAATTTATCATTTAACTGATCTTGTCAACTTAATTCGTATATCGAGTATCAGGAAACTAGGACTCAGGACTTAAAAGCAGCGATGAGACGCTTGGATTTCGTTGCTAATGTCCCTCAAACCCCCCTCTGATGGTTTCGCCGTAGTATTGCGTTTTTTTTTTTAAAAAAAGGCGTAAAAGACAATCGAATGAACCCTTTGATTAGACCACTCGGATACCGTGACTCTTTGCGGATGCCCTTCGCAAGAGTTTGCCTTTTACTGTATCCGTCTCTTTAATTGCGACCATATTAGAAAGCCCCGTTGTCCCGCGAAGTTCCCTCACAAACGCCATTCCCAAATGCTTCGTTCGTGCGGATGTAGAAAAGACGCAAAGAAAAATAAGAAAATGTTCCCACGTATGCTTCCGAAATGATGATGAAAGATAGCCTCTTTTCGTAAGGCAGCCAGCTCCCTCGACTTGCCAGCCCTAACAACCATGTCTGATTCCGCAACCCTTCACCTGCCATTGACCGTCTGAACGTCTGCTCAGCCCTGGAGAAAAGCTCACAATGCAAAACCCCCTTCACCGCTTCATGTGGCTGTAATCCTTGAGCAGATGCTCCATATGCGTATTCGTCGCCTTTCCCGTCCTTCTCTGCGCTCTCTTCTTTTTCTCTGCCTTCGGCGCAGCCGTCATCTTATCCCTCGGGTCCTCGCTCGCCGGCTTCTGCGACGCGGCCTTGAGTCGCTGAACAATCGTATCGGTTCCCGGCACCTCGACCTTCTGCCACATGACCTTTAGCTCCGGATCGACCTCGTGGAACAAACTGGGATCATCCAGCCACACATAACGCGGCGAGCCTTCCTTCTTGACACGGATCACTAGAATCTTGTGCTCCGCCTCTAGCTCGTTGATGGCCTTCTCGCAATCGGGCCAGCCGTCCTTGAGCTCCTTCACACCCACACAGCTCGCGTCCGTCTTCTTCTGCAGGTAGGCCAGCAGCTGCGTCTTGTTCCGAACGCCGGGCACCTTGGGCCGGTGTAGGTACGTCCCGCTCTGCCAAGTCTGCTCGCTCAGGTTCGGGTCGGGAATCCACTGAATCTCGCGCGTGCGGCGCATCGCTTCGACAAACTCCTCCTGGTACGACGGGCTCCAGTGCAGGCCCGAAAGGTGGCCCAGAATTTCCAGATACGTACGCGGCTCATCTTTGCCGCGCAGCCAGGCGATGGCGTACGTGACCTGCGTGATGATGTTGAGACCGGTACCGGTAGCGGCCGGCTGCGAGTAGACAATGTTGTGGGCGGGCGTGTCGACGCGGTCTGTCGCCTTGCGAGGGGTGCCGTTGCCGGCAGCGATAGCCGAGGCGACGGAGCCGACCGAGGGCGACGGTGATGGCGGGGCAAGAGTGCGCTTGGTGCCCGCCAGCTTCGAGGAAGCGGCGGACATGCTGCTCATGAAAGACGCCTGCTGACGCTCGAGAGAGCTCGACATCGTGGGCGATTCGAATGTCGGGCGGTCTGACAGGTGATAATCAGGTTTTGAGTCGGTGTTCGGAGAAGGGGTAACGGTACGAGGTTGTCGGGTCGTTCAAAATCGCTTTCAAGATGCTTTGTTAATGGCTTGCGAAGCTGAAGAGTTCTGATGGGTGATTTTCGTCGTTGAAAGGAAAACAAAGAACAAAAAATCACGACTGGAGTTCTTGTGCAAGTTCCGGTCGCAGGATGAATAGGTGGAATCATTGACGCAGTGCCCATGCGTTGGAACCTACGGCGGGGGCTGGGGTTGCGGTTCCAGATGCCGCTAGCAACGGTGATTCGCTATGGGGTACGGGGTGCCTAAATTTGAGTGTCGTGTGCAGCTGCAGTGTGCAGCTTCAGCCTTGCAAGTGATCCTCACTTAAGGGATGCTACTTCCCAACTCGCTTGGTGGTTCGAGTTTCGATCCATGACTATAGATTTGTTCTCGGCTTCGTTCAAACTATTTCCTGAGTCATCCTAATTCATTGTGGTACGCTAATAAGAAAACTAGATCGCTATCATTACTGAGCAACACGATGTTCAAACAGACCCTCACCAAGATGGATGGAAGACGGGAGAGGTACCTGGTACATATACATGTGAGAAGCAAAGGCCACAACTTCCAGGCAAGGCCTCGTTTCTCGCAGCTTCACCTACAAGCAATGGGCATGTGGCAAGTAATAGCTCTACAAGTTCACCTGGGAGTGAATATATACACCTTTGGGTCGAGATGGCAGTTCCTAACAGTCTTTGATGACATCCAGTCCACAACCACTATCTTGTCTTGTTTCAAGATAGGGATAGAGGCATCGATGTTCATTGGATGCAAATGCAACTTCTATTGACAGAACGAACTCTGGAGGGCAATGCTATGTTCGTAAATGAACCGTTGACTGGTAAAAGTCGTTCGACAATATTGATAATGTCAGACCAGGTGCATCAAGGCGTACTCGGCGCTATGTTCATTCCCGTCTCTATTACCGGTGGGTAGTAAACAGCCAAAGTATGTTCATTTCCATAATGATCCCTCTCTGTCCCCGTATATCCTAACACCTAGTCAGAGGGTGAAATGATTTTTGCTTCTTAGCGAAAGAAGCATTCAGGCTCGCTCAACACATGTCTCCATTTTAGGGTGTTTCATGTCCGTGAAAATGGGATAAAGGATAGCCCACCGGTAAAGAAAAGAGCTCAATGATGCCTGGGCTTCAATTGGAAAATAATAGATGCGCAAGGATCGTCGTTGAGGTCTTGCAGATCCTTAATCATTAAGAGTCGTTAAAGTGCTTCCCGTGAATTCTTGGTTGCCGCGTGTGTTTGGGCAAGGTTTCCTCATCCTTTCCCTGGAGTCTGCAACAGAGATAGTCTCTCGTCTCTTCCGACCCTCCGTGCCTCCCACGGCGTGGTTCGATGGCCAATAGGTCAGTAAGCAACCGGAAGGTTTGCGATTGGATGCGCTTAAGCGCTGTGAGCGGTGGCAGCCTGCTGGGCCTGGAGGTACTGGTAGGCAGCGAAGCCAGCGAGACCGCCGAGGACGATGATGGCGTAGAGGCCGATGCCGAGACCGGTGGCAGTGCCAGTCTGAGCAGCGGGAGCGAGAGAACTGGGAAGAGGAGCCTTGGGCTTGGGGTCACCAGCCTGTTGGTTGAAAAGACCAACACGTCAGCTGAAATTGTTCTATCGTCGCATGCGAATGGCATCCGAAGCCGTGTATTTTAGGGAACGAGAGGAGCTTTCTTACCTGGCGCTTCAGGGTGCCGACAAGGAGGGGCTCGAGGGCTTCGCGGGCCTCGTCAGAGTGACCGACATCCTCAAAAGCCTCGGTCGAGTCCTGGCCAGCAACGTCGAGGAGAACCTCCTCACCACCGCTGTTTATCACGAAACAAAGTCAGGTCAGCACGCATTGTCTCTTTCTAGATGCCGATTGTCCAATGCGCGGAGGCGGGAAGTCGGCGATTCAGAAGACGTAACTGGAACAAGTGGGACGTGCAACGGGTGTGGCACAGGCACGGAAGACGGGACAAACTTACGGGTGCTCGTCGACGAACTTGGTGATGTCGTACACCTTGTCGTGGATCACGACGTAGAGATCCTTCTTGGTGTTGTGCTCGGCAACATCCTGGTAGGTGAACTCGGCGGACATCTTGACGGTGTTGTGGGATTTCTTTTTGGACAGGTGGTTGATAGCATCAGCACGGTCTCTGATAACCGATTGGCAAGGCCAGGAGAGGGTCCAACCCGAGCCATTGCGCGCTTCGTGACTTACCCTGTAATTCGGATGAGTGGGAGGACCGAGATGACGCTCAGAGCAATGACCGTGGAGTAAAGGTTAACGCCGGCGACGAGGTGCAAGAACAGAGAAAGGGGGAGTGGAAAAAGTCGAGATAAAAAATGGTTTCACGGGGAACTGGCTGGATCGACTGGAGGAGACCTGGGGGCATAAGCAACGCAACAAGTACTGCCCTGGCTCCTGGGCACTACGAGATAGCTTGACAAGCCCAAAATCGAAACAACGCAGCCTTCTTAGGGAGCTAGACCGAATCAGAAACAGGCGAAAATACGCAGAGGCATGTGATTGGAGCATACACGTGCGCTCAACAAGACTCCTCCCCCGAGTCAAAATTGGGGCCGGGCACTGCGTCAACCCCAACCGGGAACATCCCACGGCACCCACGGGTATGCGACTCGGCTCCATCACCCCTTGTTGCCCGTCCATCGCAAGGACCTCCCACCTTTTTTCAGGTTTTCGATTCTCCAGCTCCCGTAGCGTTCGTTATATGTGTGGCAAGTAGCACTCAACACATCCGTCCCCTTCGTTATTTCGTGCTGGGTGTGGGGAAGTCGCCGAAACAAAGACCCCGTTCTTCTATAGAGCAATTGGGTGTTGCGAGACCCCATTCAACCAGTTCCCCGCAGCTGTAACATCGGACAGCGATCACGGACACATCCGAACAGCCGCAGATACAGCAAACATGAGTGAGCTAGGTATGTATGCTCTTCCTTCTTTGGTTCTTCTGTGCTAACTTGAAGTTGGTTTGGTCACTGCCAGCAGTGCTCGCCCTCTCTCCTTTGTACTACCTAGGCTTATATCACTCAGGTCTATCCTTCCACATACCCATTACCGCCTAGAGCTTCCACCACCGATATCCTGTCCCAGGCGATAGCTGGCAACCTTGTCCCACTCGATCTTCTGTCTCGTCACTGGCAGCTGTCTCCTCAAGCCCTTGAAAGCGCCCTCGCTGAGGCTTGTGAAACTCTTGTTCAACTCCTCTTGGTACTTCTTCTCGTTCACTGAGATCTCCTTGGCAATGCCACTGCCTGTGCCCGACGACACGGTCGCGGTAACTGTCTTGTTAGTCAACAAACGCACGTTTCCATCCTCGTAGTAGTGCACGTCGACCTTGATGGAGCCATCGATGGAGCTGTTGGATGGATCGTAGATGTATAGCGAGCGCCAACGTCCGTTCCTGTTACCTCGTGTTAGCGCAAGAGGCGGGTAAATTGCGACGAGGCGGTCGGCTCTGATCCGAAGCAAACATACCAAAAGTTGTTCGGGCTGTACTTGTTCGCGACAATGACCACCGCGATCTTGGAGTCGTTTTCTATCGGGTACGCGCCATAGGCGGCGCTCGGGAAGTGCTCCTTGACGTAGGCTGAAAGCCCCTTAACCGTGGATTTCCTGCAATTGGCATCAGCCCTGTTCTTCGCTCCTCGCTGTCGCATGGGTTCTTATTTTCCTTACACCAGGTCAGTCTGTTCGCCTTCTAGCACGTGGCTCTGGACATCACTAGCTTTCTGTAGTCGCTGGGGTTATTGACTTGTCCCATGTGTCTCTGTCTTCCATTGGCTGCTCAGTGGGCTGGCTCACCTGAGTAATGTGGTCGTAGGCGAAGCTCGAGGAGCTCTCGACGTCGTAGTATCGACCATCCTCCAGAGAATTGTGGGAGCTGATGATAACAGGTTGGCTACCACCGGGGAGCTTCACCGTCGTAAACTGTTCCTCGTTGTACTTCTGGAACGCCGGTCCGAGCTCGTTCAGCAGATTAGGGGTCGAGCTAGTAAGGGCCTTGATGTCTGAAAGCTCGGAATCGTTAGAAAGTAGGGTCGCGAACCAAGGTCGAAGGGATTTATCGTGCCTGCAACAACATCGGCGAGCTGTACGTCCACATGTCAGCATACGCACTTGTACTCATTGATGTCGGTGTAGGATGCGCACCTCGCCAGGGGGAGCTCCCTCAACGAAAGAGGACACAATCTCCTTGTGCGATGCCATGATTTCGCACTCGAATGGTAATTAAAAGAAGATAGGCAAGACTACAAAGGTTTCTCTGTGTTCTTTACTTGGCGGTTGGTAGATTTGTTGTAGATTAGTTGGTGAACCTGGCATCGATCAACGGTACCACGCTGCTAGGTAGAGATGATGGAGCTGCGCCTTGGGCATGTCCGCCGCCGTCAGTTGGACGGGAGCATGGAAGGCCACTAAACCACTGCGGGGGCCGCCTGAAGTGGGATGTGGATATTGTGAGGCTGACAGCTGTTAAGGGGCTTCCCAGCTGGCGAGCGGCATTGTCTTTCCACTCAATCAAGAAGAAAAACAGGAAAAACAAAAACAAAAAAAAACCTCCACGATGACAACGATTGTGCTACAAAATCATGACTTCAGAGAAAGAATAAGCAATAGCATACATGAAATGTATACCAGAGCTTTGGGTTGTTAATGGCAGTTGGTTGAGCTGCAATCAACATGCATCGTTACAAGTTCAAGTACTTGTTGGTATCTACAAAACTGTATCTGCCAGAACCAAACTCCCTTATTTGAACGCCCCGCTACGGGTTCCCCGTCTTCTTCCTTTTTTCCCGTTCATTATCAAAAGTTCAACACCTTTTTGATGTTGGCATATATCCCTAATGTCATGTCAGCTTATTGTCACTCTCACCAACCTCTTACAAGGATAAGGCTACTCACTCGCAACATCAGGAATGTTTAGGGCCTCGAACATGAGAGGCGTATGAATGCTCCATCCAGCAACCCGAGCCACAGGAGCTTCGAGCTTAACAAACGTTTCCGAGTCCTCTTGGATGGCAGCGGCCACCTCGGCACCAATGCCGGCATTGACCATGGATTCATGAACCACGATGCAGCGCCCCGTCTTCCTGACACTCTGGAACACGGTCTCCTTGTCCCATGGATAAACCGTTCGGAGGTCGATCAATTCCACTGAGACTCCAAAATCCTTCTCGGCCATTTGCAACGCGTCCATGCATTTGTATAGGGGTTGACCATAGGAGATGATCGTCACATCCTTTCCTTCCTTCAGCACTTCAGCCTTGGATAATGGTAGCGTATAGGATCCGGTGGGCACCTGCTCAACGGCAGCGCGGTAGAGGATCTTGGGTTCCATGAAGACGCATGGGTCATTGCTACGAATGGCGGATAGCAGCAAACCCTTGGCCTGGAGGGGTGATCTGGGCATGATCACTCGCAATCCCGGAATATGTGTGAACAAGCTCTCCGGCGACTGCGTGTGGTAGAGACCACCATGACCAACACCTCCACAGGGCATGCGCACCGTCAATCCCCCAGCACTCCGCCCGCAAGAACCATCCCTGTATCTGAACTTGGCGGCCTCGTTCACCAGCTGGTCGAAAGCCGGGTACACGTAGTCGGCAAACTGGATTTCGGCAACAGGGCGCATTCCCTCGGCAGCAACGCCAATGGCAAAGCCCATGATACCCTGCTCGCACAAGGGAGTGTTGAAGACGCGGTCGGCACCATATGTGTCGGCAAGCTTTCCCGTGCAGCGGAAAACACCACCAAAGGCGACGTCCTCGCCGAATATCAAGACCGACTCGTCTTGGGCGAGGGCGATAGATAGGGCATCGTTGACAGCTTGGAACATGTTCATACGCTTTGTTGGGCCATTGCGCACTTCGGGAGATAGTTCAGGGTTGTTGAGCGCCGACTGGGATGTCTGCGCGAGCAATGGGGTTGTCGAATAGTCAGTAGGAAGATTGAGCTTCGCATGAGGGGGGTGTGTCGAGTACGCTCGTTGAGGCTGGAGAGACGGCGCCAGAGTAGCAGCAACGGGGACAGATCGAAGACGGGCCGAAGGACGTGTAGTTAGACGCTTGGAAAGAGAACGAAGGCATTGCGCCTTGGGCCGTATGGTTGAGCCTCTCATCGTGAGCGAACCACAACAAACCGAAATTTAGATGGGAATAATAACAGATGATGCGACGACAATCAAGTCAACTAACACCACAACAACAATTGGAAGAGAAGAGGGGATGGCAGAATTCTCCTACCGACCGAACACATTCCCAAGGAACCGGCATTGTATCAAATCGGCATAACGGTCGGTCGGCTTGCAACGGCTTTGTTTGAGTCTTGTTAATAAATGACGAGAAGTGCAGCGCGGGGCCCCATGCCTTCCTTATTAGCGGTGCGGGCTTCCCGCTGGAGCACAGGGGAAAGACAGGATCCATCTCGGCATCCATCTTCCCCGCCCTTTTGGAGTTCCCAGTAGGGATCGATCAGCAGGTCTTCAGGTTCAGGTTCCGCAGTCCGTGCGTCGCTTCGTTACCTCTAGTGGATGTTCCTGCCCCTTGTGCCAGGTGCCTGCGCTTCGGTATCCGCCGAGATCCCTTGCCACGATTGGATTTCCATCAGCGGAGAGACCCAAGTGTCAGTATGGAGACAGTACTACTTGACAGTGCATGCGGAACCGGTTCGTCCCAAGTAAGAAAGATGGGAGAAAAGGCACAGATCAGCCTGCTTGATGTGGCCTTGCTGAAGTATAAAGAAAATGATTGAGTGTCTCTTCAAATATGCTTCGAAGCTGACTGCTTGACTTTCGTAGTCCAGCCTTTGAATCCTGATTTGCAACTGAACTGTGATAAAAGGTTGGCGAATTAGATGATGGATACACCAGAGGTAAGGTTGACTACCTACTATGTAGGTAGCCAATAGAATGGTACCATCCAGGGCAGCTCTTCCCAGCACTTGAGCCAAGGGAAGCTAGACCGACCAAGCTGAAACCAAGGCTAGGCGCATTCCCTTGGATCGATGCGAGGGGTCTTGCACAACTAACTGGACGCTCTCACTGCAACTGGTGAAGCCTGAAGCCTGAAGTCTCCCCTGAACTGAAGCCCTGCATCGGCAGACCTCATCAGCTCGGGACACACCTGCCGGCGCAGCTGGCTGGCAGGGAACAGGTCAGGAAATACCTACACCAGATAGCGTGGCAGGGGTCGTCGTCACCACTCCACCCAGCAACGAAGCAGGCAGCGGCTCCAATCCAGGGACTGAACCCCCGATCGATCTGGGTTAACTCCTCCTTTTTCCGCATCATGACTCTTCCACCCTTCTCAGCATACAGCAGCAGTTGGTTTCAGGAGGTGGTCTCACAACAATAATGCCACTCCTACGGGATTCGTCCCCGGAACGGGACTGCAGGCCCAGGAGACAGTCGGCGCAGAGACGCAGCCGCAACTCTTCAGCGGTCAGGAATAGTGATGATCACGGTGAGCGTGGTGAACGCGCCGGTCGCGAGCCAAGGCGCAGAACCAGGAGACCCGAACCCGGCACCAGCGTACCGCCAATCACCAGAGGGGAACCCAGAGGAGAATCGTCAAACGGCAGTTCAGCAACCCTTTCAGCAGCCGCCCTAGCCCAGCTCAACAAGCAGAACGCAAAGCGGAAAGCCAGTCCCAAGAAAGAGGTCAAACGAGCTCTGGAGCGTGGCTTTGATGCTCAGAGCGAGAGGGATGTAGCATGGGAACGGGAGCAGGAAAGGGAAAGAGAGCGCATGCGCGAGGCCCGGAGAGAGTCGAGGATGCGACGCGAGAAGGAGCGGGAGAGAGAGCAACAGGAAACGGAGCGTGAACGAGAGAGGGATCGAGTCCGGGAAAAGGAACGGGAAAGGGATCGCGAAAGGGAAAGACAGAGAGCACGGGCTAAACCACCAAGGGTGGCAGCGGCCGAAAGCGAGGACGAGTACCGATACTCTACCTCAAGGAGGCCGAGGGATTCCAGAGATGCCGCCAGGGATGACCGAACACGATCTAAGCCCAGAATTGTACCACCCGACAGCGACGACGAGTACCAGTATCTTACGGCGAAGAAGAGAGAAGAAAGGGCGAGTAAACGGGCTCCGGCAATGGAGAGCGACGACGAATACCAACGACTCACCCCGCATAGGAGAACAGACAGTAACGACAAGGGCTACCGGGTTGTGGATGCCAGGCCTGACAAACCTAAAAGTTATGAACGGTTACGTCCAGATAACAGAGCAGGAGAGGATAGAAGCCGGCTTAGGGTCGCAAGCGGTCCTATGCTCGAGCAGGGGATAAGGGCACGCAATGTCAGCGGTGGCATGCTAGAGAAAGGCGGCTTCATGGCGAGATTTCAGAATCTCCGTGGCGGCCATGGCGGACCAAGTACGACGTCCAGCAGTGGTTACGAATCCGTGGACAAGATGAGCGATGAAATAGGGTCCTCGCCACCCAAGAGGAAACGGAAGAAGCTATGGATTGCAGTCGGTATTGGTGTGGTTATCGTTATCATCATCATCATCATCGCCGTGACCGTCAGCAAAAAGAAGTCCGACGACGGCGACGGCAAAGGTAGCAACAACACTCCTTCACAGGGCTTGGGCAATATTTCACCCGCCGACATCCCCGCCGACGCACCATCCTGGCTAAATCCCTTCAAGTGGGCCGACACGACCGACTTCAACCTTACCTATACGGCCCAGACTGTCGGCGACCTACCTGTCATGGGCCTCTTCTCTAATTGGGACGACTCCAAAGCCGCCAACGACCAGGTCCCAGCTCTCAACAAGCCTTGGGGGGACTACTCCAAGCGACCCGCCCGAGGCGTCAACGTAGGCGGCTGGCTCAGTCTCGAGCCCTTTATCACCCCTTCCCTCTTCGCCTACGACCTGCGTCTAGGCATCGTCGACGAATATACGCTCTGCACTCACCTCGGCTCCCGGTGCGAGTCCGTGTTTGAAAAACACTACGCCACCTTCGTAACCGAGCAGACCTTCAAGGAGATCGCCGATGCCGGGCTCGATCACGTCCGCATCCCTTTTTCCTACTGGGCGGTGCAGACCTACGACGGCGACCCGTACGTCTTCCGCACCTCGTGGCGCTACCTCCTGCGCGCCATCGAGTGGTGCCGCAAGTACGGCCTGCGCGTCAACCTGGACCTGCACGGCCTCCCCGGTTCCCAGAATGGGTGGAACCATTCGGGCCGGCAAGGCTACATCGGTTGGCTGAATGGAACAGACGGCGACCTCAACGCCAAGCGTTCCCTGGAGATCCACGACCGACTTTCAAAGTTCTTTGCCCAGGACCGGTACAAGAATATTATCTCCCACTACGGCCTGGCCAACGAGCCGAAAATGACTTTTCTATCCGTCGACGCCGTCCTCCAATGGATTGAAGACGCCTATGCGCTCGTACGCAAAAATGGCGTCAAAGACGCCATCGTCGTCTTTGGTGATGGCTTCCGCGGACTCGCTAACTGGCAAGGTGAACTGCAAGACCTGGGCGACGGCGCCGCACTTGACGTGCACCAGTATGTCATTTTCAATACCAACCAGATTGTGTATAAGCATTCCGACAAGATCAAGTACGCGTGCGAGGGGTGGACGCAGCAGACGGAGCTGTCGATGGATCGTTCCAGGGGTTACGGTCCGACGCTGGTGGCTGAGTGGTCCCAGGCTGATACGGACTGTGCGAAGTACTTGACTAATGTCGGCTGGGGGAATCGGTGGACGGGGACGCTGGTTACGGGAAGTGAGGGCAGCGATGTGTCGACGCCTAGGTGTCCTTACACAGACAGAAGGTGTGACTGTATTGCTGCCAATGCGCCGCCGGATCAGTGGAGTGATGATTACAAGACCTTTTTGAAAATGTTTGCGGAGGCGCAGATGTATAGCTTTGAGAAAGGGTGGGGGTGGTTTTATTGGCTTTGGGATACTGAAGATGCGTAAGTTCTCATTTTCTTGTCTTCAATACGTCCAACTCACCAACCCCTTTCCTTCACCTGACTCTTGTAACTTTTAACTGATGAAGCATCCATGATAGGTATCAATGGAGCTACAAGAAGGGTTTGGATGCTGGTGTTCTACCTAAGAAGGCGTATGAGAGAGACTTCAACTGCGATGTGTCCAAGATTCCATCGTTCGAGAACCTCTCGGAGGCTTTCTAACCAAACAGCGAAAGGCGGAGACGAGGCTCGGTGTCTGATTGAGCGGTACATAATGCTCTATATATAACGGATAGTTTTTTTCAGATGTCGATATAGAAGGTAGCAAGGGGTACGGCGTTATTTGAATGTGATACACTTGGCTTTTCATGAACACGTCATCAGTGATATCCAATCTACGAGCTTCACTCGCTCACGAATAATACGTGGCGTACGTAGAAAAGATCAGTTCCACTCCACCCATCCTGAATATGTCCAAATCTAACGCCTGGTAATGAATAATCCAACGATATGCAAACCGCTATGCAAGCCCCACTAAAACCTTCGGATGCTACTACGCTAACATTCCCAGGACATATACTCAAGTAACAAACCACTCGCAATTACACTGGCTTCCAAACGGAACAGCGCCGCCATTTGCATATGACATTCCTCCGTCCCCCCCACCCCTCCGCAAAACCTCCGGGCTCCAAATCGGGCTATCATCCTCTTCATCTAAATCAAGGTCCCAGCCCGTGAGCCTCTTGCCCAAGCGACGTGATGAGCGTGGTGAGCCAGTCTCTGTAGCCTCCGGTGGATACATGGTGACGACAACCATGTTTCCCTTTTCATCGCGAACAGGCTTAGCAGCTTGCCCGTTGGGGAGTATTTCGAATTGTGTGCATTTCGGTACCGGCGCCTCAGAATAGCGACGTTCCTCGAGTTTGATGACTCGAGGATAACCTGGGGGCGGAGGAGCAATCCCATCGCCACGGGGACCAGTGCCCAACAGGCCTGACGCGAACGAAGGCGCAGGCCCGGAGGTTGATGATGGTATTTCACTCGAGAAGGACTCTTGACCGTGATGGTCGGCCTCATGTTGGCGGTGTTTACGGAGATGATAATCCACATCTCCATCCCGAAGGCGTTGTCCAAGTGATTTTGTAATGTAGTGGTTGTATCCGCCCGGTGGCCAAGTCGACGATGGAAATGTGCTTGCTGTCGGTGAGACTACGTGGTCGGTCTCTGTTTTTGTGACCACTACCGTCATTGTCGTAGAGTCCGTTGAAGCTGGGACCGAAGAGGTTATCGAGGGCGGCGGAAAGCTCTGAGTATTGACTGACCAGCTCGAGTTCTGTTGAGCAAAAATATAGAGTTCGAACGTTGTCTGGGGCCAGTTGCAGATCCAAGGCTTGTCTCCTGGTTGCGCCACATTGCCTTTGCGTTTATTGTAATCCTTGCTACCCCATCCACGGCGCATCCTCGCCGTACCTTCTGTAGTGGTAATGTTGAGTGAATCGTGGGGAAGAATGACGGTCTTGTTGTAAGGGACGGCCTGGAACCAAGCAGGGCCCCGATTGACTTCAGACATATCATTAACTAGCACCAGTGCCTCAGGATTGACAAGCAACGCTGGCTGCTCGCCGTATGAGTAAACGTTGTTGGACATGGTTAGAGAGTGGTTACAATTGACGGTGAATGTATAACCGTTGGCGGGGGATTGTTCAACCGACAAGTACATGCCTGCAGGAACAAAATGGCAGTCCCAACTTTTCGACTGTGTAGGATCCTTGAAGCAGTTACTAGAGGCTTTGTCGAGCATCATGGGTATACTCCAGGTTCCTGTCGGGAGCGGAGCAAGATCTGTTGGAGTTGATATGGGTACCACGTTGCTGGGAAAGGTTGTCTCCGATGGGGGCTTTCTGTTTTTTATTTAGCAGGGTGATTAGTATGATGTCGGAATATTAGGGCCATGACTAAATAACTTACGGATGAACCTCCTTAGGTGGTGGTTTTCCATGATTGCTCAGCAAAACTCCGGCAACCGTGCCGGCAACGATCCCCACAATCACAAGAAGGCATAGTGAGAGAACCAAAGCCCAGTTAGGAACCACCCCAAAACACCACTGCTTTCTCATCCAACGCTTGAAAGGCGTTTCTTTTTCTGACAATACGGCCTTTTCCCTATCAATCTGGTCGTGACTGTGGGTCGAATTGAAGCTTCGCGTCGAAGCACGGGGGCGAGGAGCTCGCAGATCGTCCAGTGAGTCAAATTCCGGATTTCTGGTTGCAAGACCGAGACCTCCAGCGCCAGTCAGAACCTCTGCTTGCGCCGACTGCGCTGCCGGCCCTGTCTCTTCCGTCTGACCTGGCTGTGCCGTTGCTACCGTCTGTGTTGTCGGCGATGCCTGCGTGGTGGGCAGTGTCTGAGTTGACGGAAGGTGTGTTGGCTGCGCTGTCGGTATTCGACCCTCCGACACTTCTGCAACGGGGTCAGGACCCAATGCAGGGGAAGACTCGGGAGCAGAAGCAGGAGCGGATAAAGAAACGACAGCAGTAGAGGCAGTGGGCGGACCGGTACTGGGAGTGCTGTCAGCAACCGGCGCAGGGGAAGGGTTGACGGAGGTCGAGCTGCTTCCTCCTAGGCCTGTATTGTCTCGCTCGGTGTAGGGTGGCAGCGGCTCGTGATGCCCGTACGGGCTATAGTAGTCGACTACCGGGACTTCGCCCTGCTGAGTTACGACTCGTCCATATTGGGTGGCGTTGTGCACATCTTGGGGATAGACATGATAAGGAGAAGGATCGGATGGTCCGTGATAGAGATAACCCCTTGGTAAAGGATCAGAAGAAAGGCCCAGTGGTGGTCCGAAGGGTAAGTTGCGGGTATATTGCTCGTAAACGTGTGAGGGACCTGATGGCTGTATTGGGCCGTGAACATTGGCGGAATGAGCAGCATCTATACCCATGTGTTGGGAAGATACGTTTGGGCTCGTTGCGCCATCATGTCTCAAGGCCAGCGGATCTGTTGCCGAGCTGGTTGGTTTTGTTGGGCTTGGTGGACGAAGGGGGCCCTGTGGTAGTTCCGGAGAGCATGTGGTTAACGCTGATAGAGGAGTTGTCGCTGCCATAGCGGCGTTCGCCCCGTATGGACTGTTTTGGGCTGGCCGCAATTCTGCCTGCGAAAAGGGCTGTACTGGTGATATCGGTGTAGATGTTGGCGACGTTGTCGTTCCACTTGCCCCAATCTGACGACATCCTTGGCCCACGCCCTCGTCTCTCAATTCCTGCCCCAGTGCCACCACCACTGGGCTGAGGTCGTGCGATAAACTGTGTCGCATGTCATGGTCTCTCACCGAAGCCAGAGCCGGGTCTTCTGAATGAGGAAACTCGTCCACTCGTTCAGTCCGTAGAGTCAGCGAATGCCTCGCTGACGTCCTCCGTGATCGCCTCCGCTCTGGCGAATCAAGCTTGCTGTCGCTGGGATCCATGGCCGCTGTGGACTTGGATTCGGTGTGCGCTGGCGCTAAGCGGACCCCGATGTAAAAAATCGATAATGTCAATGCCAGAAGTGCATCGAGCCCTTAAAGGCCATTGACCGCCCGCTTGGGAGACAATGGCACAGCCCCCTCCCTATGGTATGCGCCTCGCCGTAAGAAAGGAGTGTTTGTAGTTGAAAAGCGTAAGGCGGCAGAGCCGTAGCGAGGCAGCTGGGAGGCAGGTGAGTGGAGTAGACTGGGTGGGTGAGCTTCCGACTGCCTCTGGCTGAGACCAGTGGTGAAATCGCCAAGAGAGGGCATAAAAGGGAAGGTCCAGATTGAATGAATGCTAGGAAGGATCGGGCTGCGGAAACTGGGGGTTTCACGGATCTGGAAGGCGCAAAACAGACTGAAAATTGCGATGGGGCCAAAGTACGCTGCTAGATGGATCATTCCCGTCCCCCCTCTGCTTTCTGGCCGGTTGTGTCTCCAAGGAAAAGAACAAGATCGAGCAAGAGAAAACAGCTCCACGTTGTGGAAAGGGTGGAAAGAGAGAAAGACAGACCAGACGATACAACCCCCCCGGGTCCGAACAATTCAGGAACAAGTGTTGTTAGGGAGGGTTGCGCTCCTTGTGGCTCCAGGGGGGGGGGGGGGGGGGGGGGGGGGTCGGCCGCCAAGCCTTTTTGTTCTTCTCTCCAGTGAGTCCAGTCCCGTCCCCCGAGGAAAAAGGCTTGGCGAAGTGAACCACTCTTGTCACAGTCAAGAACCCCAGGGTGCCAAAGTCCAATGGCTTTAGCTTGGCGGTACTTGAAAGTTGAACATGATGGGCGGAAGGGGCGCCGAGCTGCACATGCAGCCCAAGCGGAAGGTATTGATGCATGCCAGCACCGGACTGCAGTGGACTTGGATGGCATTGCAATATGAAGCTAGGCTTCGCTCGTGTTTAATTTTGTGCTTTGGGTGATTGTATTCAACAAGCATGTATTCTACACTATAGAGAATCCCGCCACATGGACAGTAGGTATCTATACACTAATTTTAGGCTCTCGAAAATGGCTAAAGTAAAACCAGTGAAACGTTCGAGAGACAACTTGAATGGCCTAAAGATCGTCGAGATTACCTGTTGTGAGTACACTGGTAGGCAATGGTCGTGGAATTCATCCCGCGGTGGTTTGTGCTTCCATTCCCTTCGTGCTTCCCGTGCCTCCCCTGCTATGTGTGCCATGAAGTGCCAAGCCCCATTGGCTCTGTCCTTGGCTTTCAACTTCTCGATATCGATTTGATGTTTCGATGTACCTGGGCCCACTCCACCCCTTTAGCGCCATATTTGTGGGTTCAGAAACATGCTCTCGGTGGAGTCCTTTTCAAGCACAAATGCCGACCAGTCCCGCCTGTCAAAGTGTCGAGTCAACTGTGAACTTGAATGTCACCCAACACTTTTTGCTGGCAACGAACGAATGCATCACGGAAACCATCGGTAGATACTCATACGCCACCGTACGCAAGGTGAACAATTGACAGTCCGTTATTTGGGAGATCCGACCGATTCTACCTATTCCATCATCTGTCAGCCAACAACAACAGCAACAACTACAACTACAACTACAACTACAACTACAACTACAACTACAACAACAACAACAACAACAACAACAACAACAACAACAACAACAACAACAACAACAACAACAACAACAACAACAACAACAACAACAACAACAACAACAACAACAACAACAACAACAACAACAACAACTACTACTAGCTGACGCAGCCATCCTTTCCAACTTGGCCACGCCTTTCCTCGCTTGGTTTGAGTCTGTGCTTGACTTGGGCAAGTCGAAGACCCAAGACGAAAAGATCGTGAAACACACTTCATGTGTCCCCGTCCGTTCGATCGCCGGTCTTCTGGGCTAGGTGACAAGGGAGCTTACCGGGCTTCCCAGCCGGTGTACCCGGAGGTCTGGGCACTTGACTATAAAGATAGTTGGAACAATACCTTGTATCAGTCCGGCTGACGGCCCTGCCTGATACCGATATCTGTCTCTGGGATCTCTTCTCTGCCCACACATGGCCTTGACTGGCTCGACGGTTTGGCCAGAGACGGTAGAGTTGGGCCCGTTGTTACGGCCCTACAGACTGCCGAATCGCACCCCAGGTTGTTAATCTTCCTTTTGTCAGTATCAATCTGTTCGGCTATTTCGCCTGTTACCAACGCAAATACAAGCTTACTGGATGCAAATACTACATATTGCTTCTCTCTGCTGTGAGTAGAGACTTCTCCACTTATTCTCGAGCCTTCGGTGTTTCAAATCCAAGTGCCGCAAAAAGGGGTTTCGAGTCCCTCAACTGATGGACCAGAGCAGAGAAGAGCGAACCATACGAAGCCGGCTCTACTGTCCGCTTCAGGTTCCATAAGAACTTGTTACTTGATTCCCGGCCCACTGAGCCTGTGCTCCATGTGACTAGGTAGAGGTAGACAGCTTATACTCGAACCAAGACGCCGACTCTCATCTTGCATACAATCTAAGTGTGTGTACTTCAACACCGCCAGGGAAGAAAATCGAGGCCGGGGGGGGGGGGGGGGGGGATCAAAGGGAAAACAGAGCGCTTTGCTAAGCCACAGTGTCTTGGAATGGCTGTAGCTCGCTGGTCACGTCATGCCGCATACTCATTCCCGCAATGAAACAATATACCTAGAGATTCTACAACGCAAGACTGTTCTCTGCGTCAATCAGTACGCTAGCTACTAGTACCCAGCTTGAACAAGCAAGCAGAGTAGCAGCATGTTACACACAAAAACCTCGAAGGCGGGCGAGTCTCTAATTGGATGCCAGCAATGTAGCTGCCCGTCTAGCTCGTTGGTTTGGCCTCTAGATGTAGGGCCCTCATTCTCCCATATTTTCTCCATCGAAGGGGTCCTGGATCACCCCGCGAGTACACACAAACGGATCCGACATCATTTCACAGGCATCCACGCAGGCACCAGAAGAAAATGGAAAGCATGCAGACGGGTAACCACATCTTGAGCGCCAGGCTTGTGATCGGAACAGATGCAGCCACCCTCTGAGCTGCTCCGCGTCCGTTTTCAGATGACCAAGACGGCCACGCACCTTTCCTGCGTTCGAAGTCCTTGTCCTTCATCAAAGCATATGGTGTCGAAGCCAATAAATGTCATGCTTTTGGTTTCTTATTTTCCGAGATGCGCCATGTAGTTCGGATGGCGGTGTCAGTGTCTTGATATTGGAGTGTGCATGGTGAGCGCCGGCTTAAGGCATGGCTCCAATCCAGCTCGTTGCCCGGAATGCCCGACTGAGGAACACTCTCTTCCCCTACTCGTACAACACCCTCTCGATCCTGCCGCCATCCACGGGACTGGACATCACCAACCAGGCATTTCCAAACGGGAATGAACTAGATCGCCGATGACGAACCACCTACTTGGAAGTCCAGTCTAGTCCCGTTCCATGAGGACCAGGAGCTGTCCCTGCACAAATGCCGGTATTTCCAACAGCACCCCTTGACGTTGACGTTGGTCTGTCTTTCTGTCTCCTTCCCCCTCATCCCCACGCCTCCGTCGTAGGAAACATGCAGATAAATAGGCAGGCAGGCAGGAAACACACCGTCCCTCTCAGTCGCGCAAGGCCTGCCCCTTTCCAAATGACGCTATACAGGAGCAGGGCTGCAAGATGATCTCGTCTTGCCTCGAATGCGGGCGCGGTGCTTCCTGGTCAATCGCTCCGTTAACGGGATGTGTTCTCCAAGGGGACACTCATGCAGTAGTCCCGCCCATGCTTGTGTCTGAATATTTACCTCCGTTCCCAGCTATCTTGGACTGGTGTTTTCTTCCCTCCTCTCCACCTTTAACTGGCTTTTCATTGTTAGTTGTGTCGTCGAGGCTTTTTTTCCTTTCTTCTTCTCTTCGTCCTATTCGCAGAGCTTTTTTTGGGAACTGGTCCTGAGTCTCATTTCCGAGACTGGTTTTGTTGGGACGAACACAGCTTTTCACCGGAACTGGACGCCCTCCTTCGCTATTACAAAGAGACCTCTAACGTCCAATTGCGCTGGCTCTATAAAACACCTATACCTCCTTCATATGCAAGACCGAACAAACAAAATGTCATTCCGACCCTCAAGCCGCACGTCTGCCTCCTCCACGTCCTCCGGCTCCTCCACTCGCACCTGCCGCGAAAAGTGTCTTCCCGATTTCGCAGCTGTCCACACGCTCGTCTACTTTTGCGGTCGAGACCCGCGCAAGGTCAAAGCCATGCGTGTCTACGAGACGGTCTACCCCGATAATTACGACACATTGGATTATTCCGAGACGAGGAGCAGCGCCAGTAGTTCCAAACGGTCCATACAGCCGGGGCTCTCGTGGGTCAGTGGCGGCGGCAGTAACTGTGGAAGAACAACGCAGGAGTTTTACTTTGTTGAGTCAAGAAGTGGTGGCTATCGGTCTGGTGCTGGTTACAAAGGTGGAGAGCAGCAGCAACCAGCGTTAGTAGCAGCGGTAAAGCAATGGAAGCCGCCCAAGCGTGGGAGTGAGAAGGCATCCCGTCCCTCAAAGCGCCCGAGCAAGAGCGGTGGTAGCTATAGCAGACACGGTCATGGGCATGGACATCGGGGGCGGCAAGGACCGCCGAGTGTCAAATCAGAAGCAGACGAGGGGGAAGATGAGGAAGAAGAAACGGATGACGGAAGTGGAGGTGCTTTCAACGAGTCCAGTCATCAAGGAGGAGGTCCCCGAGGCCCTCGTGCTAGCCCTAGTCCATTCCCGCCTGGTTCACCGGGTATGATGACCCCTCCCCCTACTTCTCATCCTTCCACTGGCAGGTACCCGGGGTACCATCAACAGCAACCGATGTACGATATGGGAGGCGTGGGCGGCATGGGTCTTCCTCCGCCACCGATGCCGCCAATGACGCCACATGGGCGCGGGGGCTTCCATGTTCCTCCACATATGCCAACACCGAGAACTCATCCTCCAATGATGTCAGGCGGTAGTGGTGGTGGTGGTGAAGGAGGAGGAAGAGGGGCTCATTTCCAGTAGGATGATATGGGATTCAGGTGTTCATGCCTGAGTGAACATTGACATTGCAATGTGAAATAGCCTAACAATGGGCAACAAGGATGAAAAGACGAGAATGACTGTTGGTTAAGTAAATTGTGGGGTTTTGCTTTTGCTGAGAACGTGATACCTTGTAGAATTAGGGAGAGAAACTGGAGATGAGTTAGTCTTGGGTATATATATGCGGTCAGGACCCGCTACGAGGGGCTGTCTACCTCTATGGGAGAGATCCTATGTTCAATTTTGGTTTTACCGAGTTACCGCACGCAATGGTCGAGGTTTTCCAGTAGACTGTATCTATCGAGTTCACCAAAATACAAAGAGTCAAGCAGTTTTCTGTTCTTCTAGGTATCCTGGAAGTCCTAGGTCACTGATGGATGGCAACAGGCGACAGACGGAATTGACCAGAAGCAGTGGACATAAATAGAACCGTGGACGAGATCAGTATCAAGACGTTTTTGTTGTAAGTCGTGGCAACCTATCTGGTAAAGAGGACCTTTTTGGCAACGCTGACAAGTGACGACAGGGCCATCTGGTATGTCTGTCGTGGAGTTTCGTTGGAGTTGGATATTTAGTGTTAGGCAGTGCTGGGTTGTGGTTAAAAGAGAGGGGCCGAACTTGTCCCAAAAATGCGGAGGCCGCCGGTTGCAGTTGCCGAGATGACGGGGCCGGCGATGACGGCGAGGACTGGAACTCAACCACCGCCTTGTACCCCACTAGGTATATAATGACCAACCATAAAGTCCCTACAAGTGTTTAGAGGTAGGGAATGGTGGTGGATGCTGTAAGGTAAATAGTGAACTGTAGCGGCCTCCAAACTCTTCGCAAACACCTCGACACCCAAACATTCAGCCCTACCACCTACCGAAATGTGACAAGTCACTGAGGCCAGTCCACTCTCTTTGAAACGAGACACCAGAGTCTGTATGGCTCTAGAGGTATGCCTGGACGATGATGTAATCGATGGATATGCCAGAATACGCAAAAGTCTCGAGCTCGGCTTTTCAAAGGTTGAAAAAGCGTGGAAGCCAATGTCAGCAACTCGGGGATATCATCACAACATTCTGATCTAAGCGCGCGTCAAAGAGTCTTTTTCCGCCGGCTATAATCAGGTTTTATTCAGGGTCATGGTCAACTGGAACAATTCTTCGATGTCAGGAAAGTCAAACAGGTGGAGGGTAGGTGAGACAAGACAAGCACCTTCAACATCACACCCCTTCTACCCCACACTATTCTGCCAACCAGACGGGGTTTTGAATCTTTCAGCCTGTTTGCAGATTCACTGCCTCACATAACGGCGTGGGAGTCAGCAATACAATGTTTCCGAACAGTTGGCGAGTCGTCAGCTACATTCCGAACTTGCACCATGCGTCATGCCGTGGTCTCGCCTCCCCCCAAAGTTTCCAACGTTTACTGCTTCGCTGTCACCGCCGGCCTGCTATTCGTGTGTGTGGGTGCTTCTGCCAGCCATTCAATTCCATCCCTTCTTGCGCTCTGGACGGACGGCTGTGAATGGCTGACCGGTAGGGTGCGCGTGGTCAGGGCAGCGTGGTGGTGGTGTTCCCTCGTCTGCCTCCGGACCCGGCGTGGCTTGTTTTTGTTACCTTTCATTCTTTTCCAGTAACGAGGAATCCTTGCACGGCCAAATCACGGTTGCAAGCCACCTTTCAATCTTGCCCAGTGGTGTTGTTTTACACTGCGCTTCAAGTTGTCCCAACTTGCAGCAAAGCCAGGGGTAGCAGACTGATATCGCATTGCATGCTGCATTTCTCTTGGGACCAGTGCTGACGGGACCCTTTGCGTCTATGTTGGCTGATGTGTGCTGCGGCTGCTTCTACGTGGAGACCAGTTCTTCGCTCTACATACTAGACCCTCTCCCAGTTCTCTTCATATCACATGCACGGGATGACAAGGGACTACTATGTGTACCATGATACCTGCACGGCGCGTACACTCACTCTCCTGGCTGTAGTCAAGTGGAAGCCCAAGACATTGTTGCTCTCTTTTCTCTGCTTACCTCTCAGTGAGGTACTTCTTCCAGAGGTATTTTGCCCCAGCCATTACCATGCTGACTGTATTGCTGCCTGGCGGTTAACGTATCCTTACTCTCCATGAAACCATACACCAGATTATATAAGGGCTCATCGCCCGATCTTTTCTTCATGTCGCCCCAAGCATCCTCCAGTCGGCAGTCGCGACAATCCGGAGCATAAGGATACAAAGTCGATTGTCTCTGCCTCTGCTGGAACACCTCGTTCAACTACGCCTCTTCAGGGACATTGAAGGAGAATGAACACAAGTTCAGTTACGCCACTTCTTTCGTATTGTACCATAGGTGTGTCCAGTTTGGCACTCGGCACTCATACCCACGCTACACCGAACAATTCTCAAACTCGTCACCGTTAACCTGTTTCCCGTTTCAACACTGGTTGACGGTTGTGTTCTCCGGGTTGTCCCATTCGGCGCAACGGCGGACCTGTACCACGCCAAACTATCTTCACAGAGGACAAAAGTGGAGGGACCCCTACGGCTACAGATACACATACACCACCTCAAAGGATACAACAAACCGAAAGTGGGCAGCGACGACAAGCAAACATAACCCATATTATAAGAGCATCATTCCTTCTTCCGCTGTTTCTTTCTCGGCTCAGGTTTCAGACAACATCATCACAGAAAGCGGTCCTCAGACTCGCTGCCCAGAAGACCAACATGGACACTCTATTCCAACGAATGGCTGGGCAAGCGACTTCATGCTCCGATGGCACCTCTTCCACCGTGTCGAGTCCTGCCGTCTCTACTGCCAGCACCCCTGTGGCCGGCCAAATGGTCCTCTTGGACATGTTCTTCCCCGGCTTCTCCACATTCTCAGCTTTCGTCCAAAAGAACCTCAACATCGACCTGAACGTGTACATCCCGCTCGTGCTGATATGCGGCGCCCTCACGTTTGCCTGGCAGTATTTTAGCGAATACTGCTGGGACCTGATCGACCGCTACATGATGTCGGTCGTGGACGTGCGCACCGATGACGAGATCTACAACATGCTGATGGGCTGGGTGGCCGCGCAAAAGTTTGCCCAGGGCGCGCGGCGCTTTGTCGTCAATACGAACCTGAACTCCCGCTTTTGGTGGCTGTGGCGATACGATTACGACGATGAGGATGAAGACGGGCCTGAAGAAGATGACCATGCCCAGTCCGCCAAGGGAGGAAAGAAAGCCCTGGCGTACACGCCCACGTTCGGCAGCCACTGGTTTTGGTACAAGGGGCGTCTGCTGTGCTTCCGCCGGCAGATGAGCCGCGACGTGGTTGGTCATTCGCTCCCCAGTGAACGGGAGGAGATCTCTATCAAGTGCTTTGGCAGAAATCCCCGGATCCTGAAGGAGCTGTTGTTCGAGGCCAGGGAGGTGTACATGAAGCGCGACGAGGCCAAGACGCTCATCTACCGCGGAACGACTAAAGGGTCGGGTAGTGAACCCACCTGGCAGCGATGCATGGCGCGCACCTCGCGCCCTTTTTCCACCGTCATCCTAAACGACAAGGTCAAGAAGGAGCTGATTGATGACGTGACGGATTACCTTAACCCAGCAACGCGCAGATGGTACGCCAACCGTGGAATTCCCTACCGCAGGGGCTACCTTCTCCATGGACCCCCCGGCACGGGCAAGTCTTCGTTGAGTTTGGCGCTAGCTGGGTTTTTCAAGATGAGGATTTACATCGTCAGCCTCTCCTCCATCGCCGCCAACGAGGAGAACCTCGCATCTCTCTTTTCCGAGCTTCCACGTCGGTGCGTTGTTTTGCTGGAGGATATCGACACCGCCGGCCTTACACATACACGCGAAGATGGCAAGGTCGTGGCCATCGATGGCGGTAGCGATGACATGGTTCCCGGTCAAATAACCGCAGGTGATAGTACAACCACCACCCCCACCCCAAGCGGCCGACTCTCACTCTCGGGCCTCCTCAACATTTTGGATGGTGTTGCCTCACAGGAGGGTCGTGTCCTGATCATGACCACTAACCACCTCAAGAAGCTGGACAAGGCCCTGATCCGGCCAGGACGAGTCGACATGATTGTCGAGTTTGGACGTGCAGATAAGGAAATGACGGCGGCCATCTTTCGGGCTATATTTGCTCCACTTGAAGGCGACGAGGTTGACACACCCTTTGGTGCCGATTCCACCGATTCCGCCATCTCCTCCAAGGACCTTTTCAGAAACCCATCTGCTTCATCAAGCCCAGCAGCAGCAGCAGCAGCAGCAGCTGAGAAAGAAAAAGTGGCAGCAGCCGAAGCGCGGCGCGAACTCGCGCGTGACGAAGCCACTCTCAAAATAGTCGAGTTAGCCGACCAATTTGCGGACAAGATCCCCGCGCACGAGTTCAGTCCCGCCGAAATCCAGGGGTTCTTGTTGAAACACAAGCGGAACGCAGCGGCGGCGGTGGAGGGGGCGGGGCAGTGGGTTGTGGACGCACGAAAAGAGAAGATGGAGAAAGAGTTGAGGGAGGCAAGGAAGCGGAGGGAGAGGGAGGAGAGGGAGAGGGAGGAGAGGGAGAAGGAGGAGGAGGAGGAGAAGAAGAAGAAGAAAGAGGAGGCTGAGAAAGACAGAAAAGAGGGTAGAGAAGACACTACGGAAATGAGGGAGTCAAAAAGGAACAGTAAACACCATAAAAGGACCACCAAGAAGTCGTCGAGGAAGTCGAGAAGGAAAGCAGCAGCCAGTGGCGCTGACTCCTCCGATGATACTTCGTCATCATCATTATCATCCAGATCCTCTTCCCTCGAATCCGAAACCGAGTCTGATCCAGAACGTGTTGAGGAGAAGAAGTCCAAGAGAAAACACTCGAAGAAGGAGAAGACCGACATCACTGCACCTCCACCTCTTCTGGTCAAGGAGGATACCATCAGGGTTCAGGTTATTCCCATCCAGCAAGAGGTTCAGGCCATCGCCAACCACAATGCACCGGGTTTAGAGAAAATGGAAGATCTTACCAAGGCAGTTGTGGCAGTGGGGGAGATACTCGTCCCCCAGATCTCGGTAACAGAAGTAAATGGAGGGAGGTCGACGGGATCAGAGGATGGAAAGGATTCTGGGTATGGAACTCCTTAGTAGTTGCCGTGTTCCTTACTCCTGGAGTAGGAGGCGTTGCAGGTAGCATGCTTGAGGCGTTTGTGGACCTCTGGACTTGGAGTTTATACAATTCATGACTGGATGGAGAGGGGGTTTGAAAAAAATAAGTTGGCAGAAATGTCCGGCTGTGGGGATTCTAGTTAATTTGAATTAGATGAAAGTGATGACCCAATTTACCGATCTCTGCTTGATCGGTGTTGGTTTTTTTTTGGTTGTTGTTGTTGTTGGGGGAGGGGGGGGGGGGTTTATGAACCATAGGTCCACTATATGAACATGCGTGCAAACGTCTTACTACTGAGCACGTATACATTTAGATCATGTAACATGTATATTCACGTAAAATCCCAGTTCCTCATGAGCCATCAACCGGCCATGATCGCCGTTGAGTATTAGTATAAGGTATATGTGTAATATGTAAGAAGAATCGCAAAGCTTTCTTGCCCTGTAGCCTTTGCTTATGTTCTTCCTGTCCTTTCCTTTATTTCCCTTCCCTTCCCAAATCTCTCACTTCCTAGAGCCCATTTGGATATCAAACCAGCAACCCCTTTGCCTGAATTTTCCCGGTTCTAGCAGATAGATAACCGGACCCCTGGTTTCACGTACTCCATAAAATCATGACAAAGTGTACGTGAAATCATCGTGGTCTCCAACTCTCAATGCCTAACCCCCGCCAGCCTTATTAGTGTATAGTGGTATAATGTGAATTCCTCCCTTCCTTTTTCCTTTTGTGAAAGACGTTTAAGCCTTGATGGAGTATGTCCTCTTGAACATGTCATCAACGTTCTCGAGGTAGTAAGTGCCGGGCTCGAGAGTAGAGACCTCACCCTTGGGGGTGTAGTTCTTCTGGAGATGGGCCTGCTTGCGGAGGTCGCACATCTGTACAATCGTTAGCATCTTGACTAGTACGTCTTGATTGGGTCAGTTGGAAATACTCACAGCATCGTAAGACTCGGGGGGGACGGCCCGGCGAGCAGCGAGTCTGGCGGGGAGGTTGAGAGTCTTGGCAAGCTTCTCGGTGCTGCCAGTGACGCGGAAAGAGCAGAAAGAGGCAGCGAGACCGGAGCCGTAAGAAAAGAGACCTATCCTCTTGCCCTCAAGCTGGGCGCTGTCGACATGGCCAATGATGGAGGCGAGACCGCCCCAGACGCTACCGCAGTACATGTTGCCGCAGAGGGTAGGGACTTGGATGGCGGGGTTGACGCGCTCCTGGAAGCGCTTCTTGGTGAGAGTCATGAAGGTCTTCTCAACGACCTTGTCGGTTAGGGACTTCTTGTAGTCCATGTCGCGAACCTCGGGAGGAACGTCGGCGAAGACGGGGCTCTCGGGGTTGGCGAGGTAGTCGTGGTAGAGGAGGCGAGCATACGACTTCTGGACGAGCTTGCAGGTAGGGGCATGGAAGGCAAGGTAGTCGAAGCGGTCCAAGGGGGTCTTGGTGCTATCCTCAGAGTGGCCGTTAACGCCATTGGTGAGGAGCTTCTCGCGCTGGTTGTAGGCGCGGTAGGCGCCGTCAAGAGCCTCGGTGTAGCAGTTAACGGAGTAGTGGCCATCAACGTAGGGGTACTCGCTGGTCAAGTCGGGCTTGTAGAAATCGTAGGCGTGGGCCATGTAGCTGCCGCGAAGACCGGGCTCGACAGCAATAGGGGCGTTAGGGCCAACAAGCATGGCGACGCAACCAGCACCACCGGTAGGGCGGGCATTACCCTTGGCGTAGAGGGCGATATCACCAGCGACGACAATGGCGTCACGGCCATCCCAGGCGGAGGATTCGATCCAGTTGATGGAGTTGAAGAAGGCGTTGGTGCCACCGTAGCAGGCGTTGATGGTGTCAACACCCTCGATGTTGGTGTTCTCGCCGAAAAGCTGCATCAGGACGGACTTGACAGACTTGGACTTGTCGAGAAGAGTTTCGGTACCGACCTCGAGGCGGCCGATTGTGTTGGTGTCGATCTCGTAGTTCTTGAGGAGGCGGGAGACGGCAGTCAAGGCGAGAGAGTAGATGTCTGGCGGGCACATGGCAAGTTAGCCTTGGAAAAGGCGCGTAGAGGTAGATCAGAATAGGAGGGAAGGGAAAGAACTCACCCTCACGATCGTCGCAGAAGGCCATCTTGGTCTGGCCGAGACCAATGGTGTACTTGCCCGTGCTAACGCCATCGAACTTTTCGAGCTCGGATTGCTCCACATACTACAGTTGAATTAACAGCTGTCAGTTGATGTGCTTGGATGCGACGCAGAAGAAGCTCAGGGAGCAAGGTCTGGCAAAAAGCAGAATATGTGCTGCTGCACTAGCTATACAGCGTTGCTGAGGTAATGTCGTGTTTCTTGGGGTGGTGGGAAAAGGGGGAGGGCCGCCATCCGGAGCTAACGCGGCCAACGTGTTGGACGTACCTGGCTGGGGAAGTAGATTTCGATGGCCTTGATGCCAATGTTCTGGGGACGGGTAGCCATCTTGTGTGGGCAATTGGGGTCTGGCGATGAAGGTCAAGGGGGAATGGAGCAAAGTGAGGAAGGGGAAGTAACGGAGGAGGAGAGGAAGAGGAGAGAAGGGCAAGAAGCTGGGAGGGAAAAAGAAGGAAGAGAAGATTGGCGTGTCCGTTCAGGGGAGGGGTTGTTTTGAGAGATTGGGGGTCCTGGCGTCAAAAAGTGCCTGTGCTCCTGTCTACGGAGGGGTAGGTTTTGGGGTTAGCGCGTGTCGTCCTATCTTTCCACTTTGGCAGAGGCCGTCTCGTCCCACGATCCAACCCCAACTCTGGCCCCCTTTTCACCGCTTTTTGGCGCCGTTTTCGCCAGCGAGATCTCTTTCTTTACTCTCGTCGAGAGGCCAGAAGGCTGGGGTTACTTTTTTGGGGTGGTCCTAGGCAGAATAATAGTGCCAGGTGGTTCCATTCTCAGCAGAAAAACATAGGTAGTGACTAAGGGACCTGCCAATCCTGCCACCACGCCAGTCCTACAGTCTAGTGTAGTGTACTCCTGCCAATGCCGCCGCCCCTGGATTGGGTTGCCCCTTTCCCATGTTGCTCTGGACAATAAACCCAAGCTACAAACTTTGGCCACGCCGCCGCAACCACCCCCAACAGAAAAGGCGTGGACCGAGCTTCTCCGGCGCCGGCGCATTGGACTGGCTGTTGGACAGGGGGAAAGGGTGATGTGCGAAGATGAGGTTCTTGCCGGTAGGTTTGGATATACACACCTTTTTTATGTATTTCTTTTTTGGTTGATATCTCGATCGAGGATCAAGATGTGACGTCTTTTGCTGTTCGTCTTGGGGATCAAACCTGACGAAGAATGGAAAGAAGAAATCTAAACAAGAAGAGATCCAAAACCAGACGAGGATGGGGGGATATCGGAGGTTCATATAGCATCCACTGTTCCTCGAGAACGGCCACTTTGCTGGCAAAGGAACAATGCGTAAAAAGGGGTCCAGACAATGCCAATCGGGCGTGGCTCTTGACGGACGAAGTTAAGGCCATCTACTACTGCACGACCAGCGATACCTACTCAAGCAGGCCGGGACAAGGGTATTGATAAGTCGCAGATGGATTTGAAAGGACGATCTCGCAAAGAAATTTCATTCACAGCAAGAGGACACCTGTTTTTTCTGAGCTTGGGACAAGGTGGGCGAATCGCAGCACCCGTTGGAAGGGAAGCCATCACCGGGTAAGCTGCCTCAGTTGGAGCAGTCACAGGAAGCAAGCACGGGCGGTCATGCCATGGAACTGCCACTTACTGTGTAGATACCTACTCGCACCTACCTACCTCTGACGATACAATCCATACAGACCTCGTTTAGTGTGAACTCCTGTCCAGCTTTCAAGAGCCTCTTAAAAGAGGCGTGGCGGAGTTAGACGGAACAAACCCTGTGACAAAACCTATTGGTACTGTTCGAATCTTCATTTTCTACTTATCTCAACGGTACCTTGTCTGGTTAACTCGTCTGTCCTAAAGTCCGAAATCCGGGTCCGAACCTCGAAGCCTTCTCAACTTTTAGCTTTTTCTTTTTCATTGCTATGCTATATAGCCGTCATATGACGAAAACATTTGTAGAGCGAGAAACGCCTGGTTTCTTTCCATGTAGTGGGCATATGCATGAGTTCGTACCACTGACGTTGGGGCCAAAATTTGACGGCGAAAATGGAGGGTCAGATTTTCCTCCGGCTTTTCTTCCGAATTCAATTCAGCGATGATGTAAGGGGTGCAACACAGTTGACACAGATGATGGCCAAAGGAATGACATATGTCCTTGCTGTCCTTGCTGTGCTTGCTGTGCTTGTGCCGTGCATGCCCTTTGTTGCTGCCCCTCCATGCATTGAGCGCCTTTCAGAGGTCAACATGACATGTAACTAAACAAAATGCAGCCCCGACCCCTAGCTTCCTTTTTCCACTTCTTCAATTTCCCGCTCCACCACCGATTCCGATATCTTCCTTGAACTTGATACCTCTATTCAGTCCGGCGTCGGGGCCCCGTACGATCTTTGATTTACCTTCGAAATTGAGTTCTGGGCAGTTCCTGATAGAGGAATCCCTAGGTGACTCCGGCTAATGCATTTTCAGGACGTCATGTCCCGATCACAGTTCTCTGACGGCATTTCCTAGCTAGAATGAGCTGAAATGAACTGTCCATGTTCAGTTTGCTTTTACGACCATTTTGTGCGGGAACTCTCCTGCTACGGAGCTCCACCGACGAGTTATCAGATCTTTCTCTCCTTGCTCGTCCCGTCAACAGTGGGCGTTCCTCAGCTGCGCAACACGAGAAGAGTGGAAATGTGGAAGGTGTGAGTGGAAAGAAAGTGGGGATTCTGCCCACAATACACCTTGCACACATACAGTACGGATGAAAAATCTGATAACAGTTCATGGTCCGGCTATTCGCAATTTCGCATGGATGGGACGGATCTCGGTGGAGTTTTTGGCGGCTCGGATCGTGGAGACGAGATGAACGTTGTCCGTGCTTGTGTTGTTCATGTGGAGTCAGTTTGTAAACTGAGCACAGTAATTCTTATATTCCTCTCGCTCCAAGCTCAGTGTCTTTCTGATGATTTGCAAGTCTCCTCGTATTCCTCAAGGCCGGACGTCTGGAGTATTATCTGCTTTCGAAACTGCAAACGTGCAAATGGGGCATGAGTGAACATGATTGGTGAAAGCTTGTCATTCACACCGCCCACCGCGCTGCAGAAACCGTTCGACAGACGAGACGTACACAAGACATTCCCGAGGACGGGACGGCAGTGTCACCCATCTTCCTCAGGCACGCTCGCATGTAGTGTAACTGTTGGGGATTTGTCTAATAATCTCCATCATTGGCGTAGCTGAAGCCGTTCGTGAGCCTGTAACTAGGTACATACTGACTAGGTGCCATCATTTCTTGTTCTACACCATCTCCAATCTCATTTCGTGACCCAACAGATCGCCGGGACGTTCTCCAGGCCCAACTGTTTATCAAGCTTACACTACTATCACCACCAGCCTTGCTTTTCAGATAGCGTCCGTATTCTTTGTCATCCTCGTCTCCTAGCGCTACCAACTCAACATGGATACTGCTCTCCCCATCATCATCGGCACACTCAGCATCGCACAGCATATTTCACGATAGGGTGTCATTCGAAGTGTGCCGCCATCGGGCAGCCATCACAAGTTCTCACACGCTCGGAACTTTGCAAGCCAGGGAATTCGCCGGTTCTCGGCCGATTCATATGTCTGCAGGGCTCCCTCTTCCATTTCTTCCACTGCAGTGCGACAAATACGTGGCCCCGATGGAGAAGGTCAACAGAAATTTCTCAACTGTTGTCCTTACTCCGACTTGGCTACGCCATTTGGCGTGCAAGTGGTTCGGCTATGGAGTGACCGCGTTATGTACATTCCCAAGCACATAGCCACAAGGGTCAAAGAATAAACACAGTACATCGTATGGAGCCCCTGGTGGAGCTACCAGACTTCTTGGCTGGGCGCCTCGCCAAGATTTCGTGCACAACAGTACGGTATCATCGTGAACGAAGATGGGTGTGTCCCTGTTTCGAGGAAGACGATGTTGATGATCATGAACAGATGAAGCAGTGTCGCACACGAAGAGACGTGCCTATTGTAATGCCGTGATTCGCTATAATGGTGAAGGACATTTAAACTATTCGATGGACATAAAATGTGGATATTTGCATATGTCGATCATCCCGTTTAAACTGCAAAGAAGAAGAAATACCCGAACAGGATTTGCCAACTCAACCCGTCGCGCCGGTGAACATTTATTAACACGTTGCCCACCCACTACAGTACTCCAGCCTGCCAGTCCTCCCAAAAACAAAACAAAACAAATGATGATAAAAATAAGGATAACAAATGAAGGCGAGCAACAGTGTAAACCATAACATTGATCACACCAACTGTCCGCATCCATCCTATCCTTTTTTACTGATGATCTTCAAAAGGGCGGGTTCTCAGCAAAGTACCTTTCCGCCAGATACTTGGGATCAAACGTCAACTCCTGCTTCATCGCCACATCCAACAACCAATCTGACACCACAATCCTCGGTTCCATGTGCCCCTTCTTCGCCATCTCCTCAAACTTGGGCCACAGCGCCTTCTCAACCGCGCTGGGAGACGTCAGCAAGTAGACTGGCTCAGGCGGTTGCCCTCCATCTTCCTCGGCCGTAGTGGGCTTGATAACCGACCCACCACGACCACGAAAAACTTTGAAGATGGCGCCGTTGGCCTCGGCGATGGTCTGATAGCTCTGGACTCCGTTCATGATCTCGGCCGTGCAGAAGATGGGCACGCCCCAAAGAAGACGGCCGCGGTTGGCGCGGGCGCGAGAGATGGCTGTCTGAAGGGTGACGCCGAAACGGGCTTCGTTTTCCTTGTCGACAAGCAGGTAGTCCTTGGGGTCCAATTCCTTGCCGGCTTCGATGCAGGCAGTGACAAAGTCGGACGAGATGACCTCGGGGCCGCGAGCCAGACAACGGAGAAACTTCATAGTTCTTACCATACGCGGTGCGGCGAGGTAGTCGCAAGGAACATGGTCTTGGACAATTTGTATGCCCATGGCGCGCAGTTTTCGCTGGTTAAAAGTTAGTTTGCCAACATTTTGCAGGTGTCAAGGCAAAGTAATCACTCACCCTATCCGCCTCCTCTCGAATCTTGTCGTTTACCCATCTCTTGTAGCCGGTCAAGCAGATGCGCATCTCGACTGGGCCTGCCGAAACCCTAGCCTTCTTGGCCGGACGCTTCTCTTCTGTCTCGTCCTCCTCGCCCCCGTTTTCTGCTAGATTTGACTCCTTTACGGCCCGATCCCGGTCAATCTGGTCTGCTGCCCGCTTGCCACCCCATGGACCACCATCCTTCCCTGTGCGCTTCTTTTCCTTCTCATACAGGGCGATATCTGGTGCCAGTTGGTGGAGTTTGGACAGCGCCTTATCTTTGGCGCTCCGGCTACCGCTTGACATTATTGATGGTGTATCATTTTCCTTCCCACGTGTAGTCCGCGTGGTCTTGGCTGGCGTTTGAATATTTTGCTTATTCTGCGTCCCTCGCGGTGGCCTAGAACTACTGGCTCCCTTTCCACTGAGTGGACTCGATTTACTCGCGATTCCAGCGTCGATCTCTGCCAAGTTGGAGGTGTACACGTTCTTGTTTGCAGCGTCATTTGCCTTGCGCCTTTTCTTCGCTGCCGTACCAAGAACTTCTTCATCACCGGGAAAATACACCTCGCGTAGCTTCTGTTCGTCGAAAAAGGTGCTGCCGATGATCTCGCCCAGATTTGTCCTGGGCGGGAAGTGTTGGTACCTGGGGTTAGAGAAGGTCTGGACTTCGCACTTGGCGTAGCTATCTTCGATCCAAAGATGGTTGACAATCTCAATGTTCCATTCTTTGGCTGCCTCACACTTCTCACCGTTCATCCGGGCCGTGATCAGGTGGGTGTTGTCGGCCTTCATAGTTTTGGTGTATGTTGCGCCCGCCGCAGTGATAAGATTTTCGAGGTATACTCTAGCGTCACCCCCATAGTTCGATAATGTGATTTTCATGCCCGTGAAACCGGGAATCCCGTCTCGTGGTATCGGGTAGTGCAGCAGTCGTCGTGTAGGCCTCGTCCATTCATTATGTACGATGAGGTAGTAGAGCCACGCAAGGTTGCCCACATCTTTCCCTTGCTGTGCCGCCCGTTTATACTCGTCCCCGTCGCGATACTGGCACACATACATATCGCATGCATCGACGTCATTCACGACTTCGCCGTCGCTCTGCTCAATCAGATTAATCAAGATGTTTCGCAGCCGGGCGTTGATAGGGAGATCTTGAGATATCATGACCTTCTTCTGAGCGAACACAACAATTTTTTCCCTCTCTTTCCCCGGCATTGCAGCACTAGGTATAACGGATGTGGCACCTTCCACGGCTTCGCTTGGTGGGATTTTGATATCTTCGTCGGGCCCTGTGCGCAAGATCTCGGGGTCGGGGAGCATATACGGTGCTTCGCTGATTCGCCTCCCTAGCCTAAAGCAGTCATCGAACCAGTGCGGAAGGACGATCTTGCACTTGGGGTTCTTCTTCTGGGCCTCCTGGCACTTTTCGTGGTCCATGGACAGGGCACAGATATGGGTGGTTTGACGAGTCAGGTCCTTTGATTCCATACCACCAAGCGCCATGGTTGCACCAATAATGGTCTCCTTGTCGGACTCGGGAATATCGGCACAGGTGAGGATGACGTTGGAGAAGATCATTCTAGGATCGGGGGAGTACGGCCTCACTTGGGCGACCTTATTCCGTGCTAGCGTGATTTTGATCCAGTTGGTGTTGACAACGGGGATCATGTATTGAAGGGCATCGTGGTATTGCTTGAAGTCGATCGTGTTTGCGACGATATGGGTCGCGTATTCTAGAGGAATTTTGCCGTCTTTCGTCGGCTCGAGCAGTTGGGCGCCATGCTTGTGTGCAAGCTTGGATAACTACAGATTGCTGAGGTGTTTAGGAGGTTGTTGACCGCGTATCAGATGGAGTAAGGGAAGACATACTTCTGAGATGAGACTAGCCGACAGTGACTTGCTTTGCACAAAGTAGATGGAGCAGCCATCGAGCAGACCCGGCTTCTCGTTTTCTCCGGCCATTCTGGGAATGTAAACGCGGTTTCGCTGGATTGATTACAGGTTAAACAGGAAGCGTCGAAGCGCCCAGTCTGGAGTCGAGTCTATTCGAGTTCCATGGGCAGATTGCGGCCAGAAGTCAGGGTGGTGGTTTGCAAAAGCGACAGACAGATGCAGACTGGCGATGCACCAGCGGTTGTTGTTGATTGGAGAAACGTTCAATGGTCTTTTTTGTTTGTCTGCCACTGACAAATTGGAGCCACTGCAGGCGACGCGATCGTAAAAAGCCAGGGAGGGGCCATGACGCGAACTAGGCACGCTGTATCACATGACCGTGTAAAGGTCGGTGTGTGCTTGTAGTGTACTGCGTGAAGGTACGTATCGCGACCGTTCCTTATTCCCCCGCTTATTGGTAGATTTCCATGGATGTTGGTTGGTGATGGGTACTGAAGATACACTCTTGACAACCTCAACAGGCCACGCACTAGCAGAAAAACACCAGAAAGCAGCCTCAGTGGTTTTCCGTTGAATCTGGAAAAGGAGGGGTTGGTCAATCACCTCTTCTTTCCATATTCCAGACTAGCCTTTTTCGATGTGAGGCAGGGGCAATCACTGTCTTACTATGTATAGCCGTGCCTGAATGAATGAATGAATGAATCTATTTTTCGACTACGTTCTATCACCGAGAGATAATAAGTCGTGCCCGCGACGGCAGCGTAGCAAAGGTACAAAAGTCGGGGGAAAAGCTTTATAGGGAGGACGGCCGAACCTAGTCCTATCCGTACGCTAGAAAAACCCTAATATATCCAATCCTATTTAAACTAATCAATCCAAACCTCCTAACCCCGGTAAGGCGCGTACCTCCTCGAAGGGGATAAACTCGTCGTCTAAATCAAATAATTTTATCCTAACTACTCTAATTCCCTTATAACCTTTTCCTCTTCCTATTACTTAAATTCTTATATATCCCTAATCTCTTAGGGCTTTCATCCATACAATAAATATAACGTAACTTATACCAAACGCCTTCAAAGTATCCTTAGCCGCATTTAAGTTATAGTATATAATAATTAAATATGTAAAAAAGTAGCCTTTTTTACGTAGGGCGCCGCAAATATAATATCTAAACGCTTTTTAAGGGTAATAGAACTATTCGTAATATAAGTAAAAATCCTAATAACCTATCCTCTCCCTAATCCAATAAGCGAAATATAATTAAGGGAATGTAAAGTACGGATTATATTTATATTAAGGCTAATCTATTAAGTAATCCAATTTATTAATAACCTAATATAGTTCCGGGTCGGCTTCTAATGGTAGGGACCATTATTTCCCTTTAACTAAAGTAATTACTCCTAAGGAGAATTATTAATATAAAGCCGGGAGGTATAATATATAGAATTCCGAAGGGGGTTCAGTTAATTATTTTTATATATCTGTAAAAGAATATAAATAAGATTATCCCTAGAGGAGGTTGTATTTTAATTATTATATAAAGAGGTAATTACCTGGGAGGGTATATAATTGGGTTACTACCCTAATTATTTTCCGCCTAGATATTCCAATCGGAGTAATTCCCGCGAGTTAGAAAAGGATTTATTTAAATATAATATACTAAATAAGCATCGTTCTATATAGGGCTTTAGAAGTAGTTATTTCTAACTATTAAATTACTAATATAATATTTATAAATATTAAAGATTTTTTAATCCCTAATTTATAAAAGCCCGGGAAAAGGGTAGCGGCGCTATATATAAACGTAAGGAGGAGGTAAATAATAAAAACGTATTTCGAAGAATTTAGCGGAAAGTTGTAAGATATTTAATTAATCCTAGTAACTAAGCTTATAATTATTATAGCTTTAAAAATTCTATTCCGTATTTAAATAACTAAAGAAAAGTTAATATTTAAATAAACGCCGAACTACCTCAATTCCTTCTACGGCCTAATTAAGTTAGTAAAGATATTAATTATTATATATACCAGGTCTCGCTAAACCTTCTTCGTATTCTTTCCCCGGGGTAGGAAGTATATTATTTTAATCTTCCTATAATCTATTTTAAAACCTAAAGCTATTACTTACTTATAAAGGTCTATAATTCTATATAATACTGTATAGAATATTTATATTACATCCTTACTTACTATAAGGTATATAATATTATTAGCGTATAAAAATATAAATCCTTATAACCTTTTTAGGAATAACGCTATAAAGAAGAGGAATAAAATAAGTAACTATAAGGACCCTTATAGAAAATTATTATTAATATAGAATTTACTATTAGATTAACGGAAAGTGAAATTCCTATTTATATAAAAATTTCGGATTAAATTATTAAAGGTAGGGGGTTAACTTTATCCTACAAAGACTTCAAATAATTTATCTACTTTAATAGAAAGGAAAGCTAAATTAATATAAAAAGTAAAAATAATATTATACCAATTAAAATAATTAACGCCCTTAGTATTATATATTAGAGTAATAATTAAATTTATAGCCAACTATATTGGGAAGACCCTTAAAGAATCCTTTAGTATAAAGTCCGTATTAAGGGCGATAACCATTATCCTTCGGGCTATAAACCTCTTAATACCTTTACTAATTATAAAGAATAGGGAAATAGGTCACTAATCCTTATAATTATATAAGTCCCTACTAGGTTTACAGAATATAACGACCTCGGCCTTCTTAAACGGAATTAGGAATTTACCTATTTAAAAGGCTGAAATAGTAATAATTTTAAAGTAAGGAAGGATTACTTTCTATAAAGCCTTTAAAATATTTAATATAATTTTATTAGGGCCTAATATATTCGACTTATACCGTAAGAAGGCTTCTTTAAATTCTTCGTCCGACGGAGGCTTTAAAACCTATATAATAATATTGGGTAGGAATATATCTCTCTAATATATATATAGGGGGAAGGGATCTTCTTTTAATAGGCGGAAGGCGGCGTAGGCGAAGTAGGTAACGATTTCTTCGGGGTAAGTAAATTTCTATTCGGTCGTATTAATTAGGGTAGGCCTATTATTTAATAGATTTTTCTACTACTTTAGGATATTACCTAAGTCTTTTAAGGATTTCGCGGAGTTGATTTTGGATTTATAATATATTTGCCGTATCTCCCTACAGACTTTGCAGTATATTATTGGGTCCGTCTCCCTAATTTCGGTAAAGGAGGGGTTTTACTACGGTATACTCTTAGGCTTACCGCTGGCGGGGACGGAGAATTCCTTTATTATTCCTTTTAGGGTATTGGTAAGTATTTAAGTAAGTTCGTCGAACTCGTCTGCTGTAGTCGGTGTGGGGGGTTGGCGAGGGAGTCGCCTGTGTAGCGCCGCGACGGCGCCGTCGAGTTGTTCCGGGGGTAGGAGGTACTTGCGGGGGGGGTGGGGAGGCGCGGACCGCTGGGATGGTAATGATGAGTTTCCTGTAGTCGGATACCCAGGCCCCTACTCTCATGTATGCTCTGAGCCGTGCCTGAATACATACGTCCCCGACTTACACGCTGACCGCAATCGTAGGTAGGTACCTCTAGTAATTGAAGGTAAGTTCCAGTTTGATAGAATGCTGATCACCGCTACAACCAGAGCAAGAGCTTTGGCACAAAACCAAGCCCTACTAGCGAGCGATAACCACATAGTGTCTTCATTTTCCCATTCAGAAATCGTCCTCAATCATGTATTTATTGAAAAAAAAAAAAAAAAAAAAAAAAAAAAAAAAAAAAAAAAAAAAAAAAAAAAACCTAAACCAAAAAAAAACCCCTGGGTTATTTGATTGTTCCTGTAGGGTATCACGCAATGAAAACTTGGGGTCGATTTCTGGGCTAGCTCTAGTCGCTACCACAACAGCCGGCGCCACGATGGTTTTATGCCTCGGCACCTTGGCCCGTAACAGTCGGCTCAGTATATCCATGAAAACCTCCATGATCGACAACCCCGGAGATTTAGTCAACTCTTTCCTTCTTTGATCTCCCTTGACCCCCCCATCTGATCGTGCTACCGGAAGCTCCTCAATACGACTCGTCAGCTTCGGCATCACATCAGAGTTATCGTTTGTCTCATTTGATCGGCACGCCTAAAGTGTGACAAGACAGCTGTCCACATATCAGTCAGCTTAACTCAAAAATCAGCGATTATCAAAGCGAGCAGTCAATTCATAGCCTGTATCCCGGCATCATGGCCTCCTCCTTCATCATCAAGGAGCACAAAGTCGAAGGTCAACACATCCGTGAGTATGCCCAAGCTACCGCCAACTCCCAAGAAGAGGTCCTGTATCTCTCCGTAAAGCAATACATTCCCAAGAGCAACCCCAATCCTCAACCAGGCGACCTGACCATCATCGGTGCTCATGCCAATGGCTTCGTCAAGGTCGGTTACTCTCATCAACAAGCTACACCCAAGTTTGTCACTAATACCTTTCCGCAGGAACTCTACGAGCCCTTCTGGGAAGACCTCGTCAAAGCCCTCTCCGCTCGTGGCATCAGAATTCGCTCCATCTTCATCGCCGACGCCGCCTGGCAAGGCCAATCCGGACTTATCAACGAGTCCAATCTGGGCAACGACCCATCCTGGTATGACCACGCGCGTGACCTCCTCTGTGTCGTCAATGCCTTGCGGCGTGAAATGCCGCGCCCGCTAGTCGGAATCGGCCACTCCTTTGGCGGCAACACCATCGCCTCTTTGTCGCTTTTGCACCCTCGCCTCTTTTCTTCTCTGGTTCTGCTCGACCCGGTCATCTCCAAATTCGCCAAGCGCGGTCCCTCGTACGGCTTCATGCCTATGAAGCAGTCGGCCTATCGGCGGGACGTCTGGCCTTCGCGACAGGCGGCCGCTGAGGCGTTCAAGAAGAATAAGTTCTATCAGACTTGGGACCCGCGATGTATGGAGGTGTTGATCAACCATGGCTTGCGCCGGGTTTCTTCTGAAAAGGAGGAAGTGACGCTCACGACGTCCAAACACCAGGAGTGCTTCACCTACTACCGCCCTAAAATACAAGATCAACCGGTGCCGGACTTGCCTCCGGATCAGGCTGTTGACCCCAACTTCCCCTTTTATCGCGCCGAGGCCATGATGACTACCCACTTCTTGCCGCACCTGCGCCCCGGCGTGCTCTGGGTGTTTGGATCTACGTCCGACGTCTGTCCTCCTGAAACTCGCGAGGAAGAGCTGGAGCTTACGGGCACGGGGTGGAACGGTAGTGGCGGAGCGAAGGCGGGCAGGGTGGAGGTACGTACCGTAGAAGGGTTCGGGCATTTGGTGCCGATGGAGGCAACGACCAGGTGTGCTGAGGAAGCGGCCGAGTTCATTGTTAAGGATTTGGAGAAGGTGTGGAGGAAGGAGGATGAGGAGTTCAGGAAGGTTTGGAAGGGAAGGGAAGGGACGGAGAAGAGGGTGCTTAGTAAGGAATTTCTGGACTTGATGGGACCGCCGCCGGGGAGGAAGAAGACAGGGAAGGGGGAGGCGAAGTTGTGAGTTGTGAATTGGGGTGCCTCGTATCTTTTCCGTCAGTACTTGTGCGTTAGTCAAAGTCTTTCAACTTTCTTCGAACTTCATCGCTATCTGCCTTCTACGCTCTATATCTTCTTGCGCCACCTTGGTGACGGTTGTGAGTATCTAGGGTAATTGGTATCCTATAGGCCATTCCTGGGTACCGGTCCGCCAATCTTCCGCTAATATTATTGATATCATGATTACGTTTTAGCTCCTTCCACACACCCCTTTCTGCCTATCCAGGAGAGACAGATGCTCTCCCTAAACTTGGCTCATCCACTGATATAGTTCTCGCTATTCATCACATGATGAACCAGCCCATACAGTGTGCACTTCCAAGTTGCGAAATCTGCTAGCAAGCAGGAAATCGTCCTATGTTTTGTGGGTATGGTCGATCTGGTCATTGTGAACACCAGGCCTGTAGTACTGTCCGTCGTTTTAGTGATGATGCTATATGTTAGCGGAAAGATGACCCTATATGTCTCGCATGCTCCCAAAGTTCTGCAGGATTGTTTGAAGGGATGATGATGATGATGGAGAGTCGGCCTCGGCTGTTTTTGTACGGTGGTGATATTGCTTATGAAGACATCGAGAGCCTTCACGAAACTCAACAGGAACAGACTGAGCATAGCCCGGAGATCCGGTTGTGGTATTCTTCTCAGTAGCCATGCCGCAGACGGCACAAAATGTGAGTTCGACGGTGACACCACAGTGAAGGTGTATGTAGGCTCTCTTTAGATGGTGGTGTCGAAAATAAGTCGCCACAATCGCTGACCTGGTCATGAAGTACCAACTGAACCGCCAACAGTGACGCCTAATCGAGATCCCGCTGGCGGCGATCCTGGTTTGTCTCTGCTTGGGGTACTTTGGCTTGTTCCAACTCTCGCTGAAAGCTCTTCTCGACATTCCTGAGGTCTTGCAAGTGCTGCTGTTTGCGTAACTCGTCTGGATAGCAAGTTAGCGCCATCCAGTCAAACAAGGTCACGCGCTCCGAGTCGGGCACCGGGAACGGCGGTGGTAAGTATGGTGGAAGATCTTTGAGCTTGAGCGGACCTTGGGCGACTAGTTCTAACGAGCGTGCGATTGCTTCGGTCAATTTCCTGGGCGATGGGTCTTAGCTATCAAGTCAGGAACATGGGGGTACGAACTGGAGGACAAATGATCAATGGGCGAGAAACCTACCCTAGCCTACCATACACAGCGTCTCCTGTAGATTCCAGCTCTTGAGCGAGCTCGGCTTGGTGGTTGTCCATCAGACTTGGATTGGGGACCACCACCAATGGTACCTGAAGCCGGAGTACTTCGAGAATAGTTCCAGAGCCTAACCATTTAGTTATTTCATGCTCTGAATGAGACAAATGATGACCAAAGGGGACAATCTCACCGGCGTGAGCAACCACCACACCCGGCATTCTCACAGACTTCTCACCCCGTGACCTGATATAATGTTTGGTCATGTCCTCTGTGAAAGCAAAGCGTTCTATCGTGACAGGACTAGCAGGCAGAGAGTTGACTTGTTCATCAAACCACTCAAAATCTTCGCCGCATTGTACTTTGAGAAGATCGAAGTGATTGTTGGCCAGACAGGTGAGGAACTCTGCTTGGATGACCTCTGAAAGCAACGGCCGAAATCCGGCGGTAGCGCCCACTGTAACGAAGCATTGTCGGCCTTCCATGCTGGTTTCCTCGACTAAAGTGATATTATCATCACTGGGGTTGTTGCTCGTCTGCTCTTCGCTGAGCTTCGGGCGTTTGGCTTCGCCTATTCCTTTGCTTTCCTTGCCAATTTCTAGACCTTCGCCAAACCTTGTAGACGATCCCCCATGCTCGCCTGTTGTGATTGCGTTGGCGTCCCGTTTCTGTCCAGCAAACTGTTGAGTGTTTGTTTCCTCGGTGTCAGTGGTATGCTTTGTTGTCGTCAAGTGATCCATCTCGTCCGTGGTGCTTGGATCAGTAAGGTATCGTCTAGGTAGACTTTCGTAAACTAAGAGGGCACTCCCAATCCCGAATGACGCTTGATATCCAATGAGGATGAGTGAGAACGATGGCTCTCGTTGGGTAGTATGTACATGTGTGAGAGTAAATGAAAGGATGTGAAGTAGGCAGTGTAGTAATGTTAATGCTCAAGGAGGTGCGGTAAGGGTACCTGATCACGGTACTTGTGGGAGAGGTACTTGGAGCTGGACCAGACACTTGTTGCTGGTGGGTCGCGGCAGGGTAGGTAGGTACTTGTAGCGATGTACATTGAAATGGGGAAGCCGCAGTGCCCGGACGTCACTCAGTGAATGAGGGTTGTTAAACTGTGGCGGGGTACCTCTCTTCAGCGCTGTCTCGTTGTGGCTTACGCTCCCCTCTGAACCCCTCCGGCTACTACCTGATGCTGCCCGCCCGCAATTGAGGCTGAGCCCAAATTTTTTGGATAGCTCTGGGGCGCGATTGCGCAAAGCCCGGCTCCCGAGCGCCCGTATCCCCCGTTCCGAGTTGTAGCTCCGTCGCCCTCCGCTATCGAGTCCCGATCCCGACTCCCCCGCGCGCTAGCTTCCCACACACCACGCAGTGTCAAGGTCGCCCCTCCTCCGTCCGGACACAACAAACGACGACCCCCCGGGATGGCTTCCTCCGCCAGTGCGCTCCGGCTCGGTCTCCGGACATGCAGTCGCCAAACACAAACATCCAGTCTCCGCATCACCGCCATCCAGCGCCGGGCCCTCTCCGCCACCGCGACACGATGTGAAGGCGTCCCCGTACCAAAGAGGGAAGATGACGCCAAGCTTGAGTTCACCCGCCCCTACAACCCCGGCGAGTTTCTGTCCGAAAAGCTGAGGTCGGATGACCTTCAGGACTGGGAGCGCGAGCGCTACGAGCGCGCCCTCACCTCGTGGGAGCAGACGCCTGACGATCTAAAGAGGGGGTGGTCGACCATGATTAGAGACATCGAGCAGGCGGCGGCGCCGCTCAGAAGGGTGGTCATGCCTAGGCGATCTACCTTCTGGTACGAGGAGGAGAAGGACACGGATCTCATCACCAACGAGGACGGCGAAGACGATTTCCATGAGAACGACATTATGAGTCTGGGTCACGGCAAGCTGGAGGAGCACCGAGAGTTCCGCGAGTATGCGCGCATCGCCGTCTGGGAGATGCCGCTGCTGTCCAAGTACGCCAAGCCGTTCGTGCCGCCGACGAGCGAGGAGGTCCTGCGCTTCCGCTACACTACATACATGGGCGAATTCCACCCTGCCGACAGGAAGGTCGTGGTCGAGTTCTGCCCCAAGGATCTCCGAGGCCTCACCGAAGTCCAACAGCGCAAGCTTATGAAGCTGGCCGGACCCCGTTACAACCCCGAAAAGGACATCATCAAGATGAGCTGCGAGAAGTTTGAGCACCAGGCCCAGAACAAGCGCTATCTCGGCGATTTGATTGAAAAGATGATTGCTGCTGCCAAGGTACTGTTTCCATTATTTCTTTGTTTTGTGTGGTCATCCCAATCACAGTTGCTAATGTAACCCCCCGCCTACTACTACTATAGGATCCCAAAGATACCTTCGAGGACATCCCTCTCGATACCCGTCACCACACCTTTACCAAGAAGATTTCTTTCCCTAAGGAGTGGCTCCTCACGGAGGAGCGCAAGAAGGAGCTTGAAGCCGCCAGGCAACAGGCCCTCTTGAAGGATGCTGAGAAGGTTGTCCAAGGCGCATTGGTGGATGGCGCTGATGTTGTCAAGCAGTACCTGGAATCTGGCGCTGCTGAGGCTCTGCACGCCGTGCCTGTTATGGCGGGCCGCGGCGGCAAGGCTCTTCCCGGAGGCAAGGGTGGAAAGATGCAGCGCAGCAAGAGGTGAGGTGAGGTGGAGCGACGATGAAGCAAGAGGGGTAAGTGTGTGCTGAATGAAAGAAATAGACGAATGAGGGGCCGAAGTCAGGGAGGGCTGGACTGGGAAAAGAACAGGCAGCCAGTTCTATAACATGACCGTTGCTGGCTTCGCTCCCGCAAACCAAATTCGTTTTAGCCAGTGAAGCTTCTGGGGCGGAAAGGGGAAGCTGGCTAGTGTATGAAATCTAGTGTACACCATCTGTCTTAATCAACATGTGAAGAAAGTCTGGCAGGATCTGGGACGGACAGGAAGAGTGAGCTGTGCGTCTTTGCAGTTGCATGCCATGCCTATTGGGGAAAGCCAGTCAAGTGGAAAATCGATGTTCAAACTTGTGCGAAACAACGATGATCTGAAGCCCGGATAAACATCAACTTCTTGAACCGAACCGCAATACGATACCCAGTTTCCCCGTACTCGAGATGATGGCCGGCATCATTTCGGCATTTTCCACGCCAAGATGGTCGCGCTTATACCGGATAGCGGCATATCTGCGGCATTCTTCAATCTTGGAAGCGCGCGGTTATGGCAAAGGCTTTGTGGCTGTTTTGCCATTGGTTTGGTCGGCAACGCCAAAAAAAGAGCCTGGGACAAGCCACAACCACAGGATCATTCCTCCGAGAGTTGATCCTTATCCGCGGCAATTCTTATACTGGTCTGGGATAAGAATTCATGTAATCCAATTGTAATACTCGGCCAGGGTAAAGTGAGCGGGACAATTGTGCAGCATGCCACGCGGTGGGACTACACCAGAGGAAGCTTCCGTTCCGTAGATGTGGCGGTCTTATCGTTCGCTCTACCCAGCTTTCGTTCTGGATATGTGGTTTCTTGTTTGAGAACTCGTCACACACGCGCCGTTTTTGGGTTGTATCCGGATCTGGGACATCCTCTTTCACGAGATTTGGTTGGAAGATGACGCCGTCTCACACTTCGGAGCTTCCACGCAGGGGGGGGAGGGGGGGGAGAGCTCGAAGGTCTTGGATGTCACGAGCCAATCATGAAAATCAGCTAGTGTCAATAAGAAGAATCTGGTGCCTGCACTAGCCAGGGCTAGCTACAGGATATTAAACATTCAAGGGGATATTTTCAGTATTATTGTGTAACCCCATTCAACGGCAACGTGCTTCCCCACAGCTGGATGGCGTGGTAGCTCCACCCGTGAATTCACGGTTGGCTCGGGGTCGGGTTGGGTTGCATCGATCCAAGCCATTGGCGTGCCCATCGTCGCCGGCTTGGCCTAGCACTGGCCCCTTTCGCCTTGGTACCTGGCGTTCCTGGCGACTGTGCAACAATGAGACAGGACCCTTGCTTGAGTGCTGAGTGGGCGGGCTGTCCATTCGCAGAATCGGATCTCAGGCATCTTCGGCCACTCTTTTCGGGCGGCATCTCTCTCCCATTCCAGTTGATCCCTTCTTAATTTCACCAGTCTGTTCCGCCCTCCCCTGGCCTTCGCTTTTCCGTTACCACGTTCCTTCATGCTTGTTCCAATCGTAGAAGGTGTTTGGATTTGGATACGCGCAAAGAGGACTTGCCTACACTTAGTCTTTCATTTTATTTCCGTCTTAGCAATCAACAATCAACATATCAGTCAACAAGTCCTTCATTTGAGACTTTCATCCCGCCGTCTCCCAACTAATTGAACTACCTCACCTCGACCACAATAGCAATCGGGTTGACCATAACTTGCGACGTCGCAAACACGCAAGCCCACTTTTGACCTGGCGATCAAACGTCAATCCGGTCGCGTTGACCCACGGTCCCTTCTCCAATCCCTTCCAGTCCTCGAAACCCAACCTGTCGATCCGGGCTCATCACTGCCCATCACTTTGCCAATCGCTGGCCCCGTCCGCGTTCTCTGCGCACGCTCTCCGCAGTCTGCACCCCGCGAAAGAGCCAACGAGTAATCAGTCAGTCGTCGAACAAGTCGGACCTTTGAATTGCTCACTTGCTTGCTTGCCGCCCGCATGCTGGCTGACCCTTCCCGATTCCAATCCGCAGACGCACGCAAATCCTCGGCGGCGCTTCCACAACTATTCTGAACAATCTGCGGCAATGCGACTCCAGCGGGAATAGGGCTTGACGGTTCCTCCACACAGCGAAGGAAACGACCCACTCATTCAGCAACCAACTGCTTCTTGTTCTTCTTCTTCTTCTTCTTGTTTCTTTACATCGATTATCCTTTCTCTTCTTTCCCCCCTTCAACTTCATCGTCGTCGTCGATACCTTCATCGACGTCACGAATCTGGAGTGTCTTACCCCTTCACAGAGGTAGGCACAGTCAACACCATCGCTGGACGAGGAACGACTTGTGCCGACGGCGGGTCCGGGAGCATTCCACTCACTATCTTCTTACTTTTTTCTTTCATTGGGTTTATCTCAACTGGTCTCGACTGTGTCGATTGACCTTGTTCTTCTTTCTCTACTTACCCGACTAGGACTTATTTTGGGCAGCTCTACTTGCCCCTCTACTTGTTGACAAGATGGGGCTTTTTGACTTGTTCCGGCGCAAGGTGACTGTTCAACCAGAACAAAAATGGGATTTCATCGTGAGCCCTCCCTTACCCAGAAACCATTGGTCTCTTGCACCCACTAACCGCCATCCAGAGTCTTAATGACTTCAAATCCACATCAGTCTTTACCCCTTTAGCGTACGGCTACCTATGGGTTTCCATCTTTATCTCGTGCGCCGTATACATTGTCGACATTTTCACCATGGTTCAACTTCTGGCATTCCAGAAATGGTCTTCTCAGGTTCAACCAACCTCACTCATTCCTATCGTCGTATCAAAGTGGATTTTCACCATCTGCATTATCCTTTCTGCGGTCAACCTCATATACGAGCATATTCGTGCCAACCGAGCTATGCGCAGCGGAAGTGTCGCCGAATCCTTCCTGGATCACTTGGCCGCGAAACTCGAGAGTTTGCGGATTTTTGGCGGAAAAGGATGGAAGCGATTTCTGGTTTTCGCCGCGTTGACTGAGAGTAAAAAGGGCGCTGAGTATATTGCACTGTTCTGTTACTTCAATTTCCAATGTAAGCCTGCCTCATCACACCCCCCTTCTGTTGCCGTTAGCCCAAATCATACTCATCAACGTGCCCATCAGCATGGATCCGTGTCCTTTTCTGTTCTGGACCTCGACAGGTTGTCAATGCATTCACCCTATACTCTTTCTACAACAGTAACCTCAGAGTAGATGGGCAGGATTTCGGGACCTCAATGATGGATTTCTTCAGGAAGATTGAGGCTTTTGCTGAAAACGATTATCGCCAAGCTGTTACTCTATCCGGCATGTGCTTTACACTGCTCATTTGGATCTTTTCATTCCTATCACTACTGCTCTCAGGAGTCCTTTTCGTTTGCTTCTTGTGGTGTTATATCCCTCGTGCGGATGGCGGCCTGACTGGATTCTGCGAGCGCAAGGTCAATAAGCGCTTAAAGCAGATTGTGTCAGCCAAGATCAACGCGGCAATGGCCGAGGAGGAAGAAAAGAGGAAGAAGGCGCAAATGAAAGCGGCCAAGAAGAAGGGCGCGGATAGGCCGATGACAATGAAGGCGACACTACCGAATGTCGGCGCTAGCATTGAAAGCAGAACCGAGAAGCCGCCCGAAATGCCATCGCTCAGCAGGCAAGATACGATGGCCACACTTCCGGCCTACACCTCCCGACCCTCTACCCCGGGAGGCTACGAGCTTGGGTCGATTGAAAAGCGACCGATGCCGCCATCCCGTGCAGGGACCTTTGCGACGCAATTTTCTGGCACCTCCAGTACGTCACTCGTCGGCGCAGCTGCTGAACCCGCTAGGCAGCGCGTCAATGAAGCGCCTACTGTTCCCAAGATCGATATATATAATATTCCACCGACAAGAACAGCAACTATGCTTTCGCAGAGCAGCTATGGATCTGCGTCACAGTCGAACTTCGAACCGCGTCCTTTTGGTAGGGCCGCTACTGGGCTTTCCAATTACGATACTGCATCGTCGCAGTCAGACTTTCAACCTCGTCCCCCTATTAGAACGGCCACTGGGCTATCCAACGTCAGTTCTGTGCCTTCGCAGCAGTCGAGCTTTCAGCCACGGCCACTTACAAGAGCTGCGACTGGTATGTCCAACATGGGTCCCGGGCCTCAGTCGCAGTTCCAGCCGAATCAACCTCGTCCTCTTACTCGTGCTGCAACTGGGCTGTCAAATGCGAATGCTGGACCCCAGTCCCAAGCGAACTATCAGCCGCCCAGGGCTGGAACAGTTCCGCCTCAGAACGACTTTAGACCTGGCATGCAACAGCCACCTCCTCCTAGGGCTGGAACAGCCCCTCCGAGGAATGATTTCGGGCTCCCAATGCAACAGCCAAACTCGTTTGGACCTCGCTACACTGATAGTCCCGCGGCCTACCCGACCGCGACGATGTCCGCCTTCCAGCTACCCGCCAGGGCGCCGACTGCTCCTCCGATGAGCTATTCTAACAACAACTACATGGGCGCCGAGCCGAGACCGATCGAGCGCGCGTATACTGGTAATGTTAGAAACCAAAGTCAATACGGCAACTTCTCGACAAGTAGCCAAGCACCTGAAACCAACAACCCCTATGGTGGTTTTAGTGGTCACATGTCGAACGGGTACGATCAGGACGGCTACGGTGGTGGTTACGGCCAGGATATATATAGGCAGGACAATTACGGACAACAAGGTTATGGATATGATGGTAACGGCCATAACAATTACGGGCACGATAGCTACGGGTATCCAGCGCAGAACAACTCACAGATGCCTCCAAGGCTGGGAAGCGCTCCACCACCACGGACACAACCTGGATACCAACCGTACGTTCCCCAGAGGAACATGACCGCTCCGCCGGAGGGGCAGCCCTACTATCACCATCAGCAGAAACCTAGCAAGAGTTCTCTGAGTGGAGTGGCTGAACTGCCAGCTGAGTTGCCGGTTGAAACCTTGAGGGAACAGCTGCTCCCCGCCAGAGCAGGAAGTGTCACCTCAGATTATCTCGAGTACATGATGGACGGCTCGCCTAGCTCGAAGAAGACGGATGCTCCTTCCAAGACGAGAACTGGAAGCGTAAGCAGCCAGGGCAGTAGTGGTACTGCTGATCAGGAAACTAGGAGTAGCGGGACGCACTCTCGGCAAGGAAGCGCTGGTAGTGCTTCCAAGGCTGCCGGTGCTGGCAGTAATAGCAGAAGCAGCAGCAGGAAAGGAAGCGTGGCTTCTTCCGTCAGCAGTAACAGCACTCATCACCAAAGGCAAGGCAGCGTCGGCAGCGTTACGTCTACTGCTTCTTCTCGTCGACATGCAGAGACTACTGCTGCTCATGCCAGGCAAGCCAGCAGCGATAGCGTCGCTGCTACCCCAGCTCCCGCCAGCCGTGAGGATGACTTGGCCAACAATACCCTTGCTCGACAAGCAAGCAACGATGCTGCTTCCAGGGATCACCCCGCTGGTAGCAGCGATAATGATATCAGGCCAGGGAGTAGCGCCAGTAACAGCCGCGCTACAACGCAGCAACAGCAGGAGGAAGACGAAGAGGACGATTACTTGGGCATCAAGCGTGCTCTCTCTCAGCACCAGCAGCAGCCCGCCTCTTCTGACCGTGAAGTCGACAACGACGCCGAAGATTTTTTCGGCCCCACCACCTTCGGCAACACCTTCATGCGGACCAACACGGCTCCCGTTGCTCTAGACAGCAACAGTAGTGATGGTGATATCAGACCGATAGCAAGGACGGCTACTGCTCCTCCTTTCCTTCAGCATCAGCAACAACCGCAACAGCAGCAGCAGTATATGCCGCAGCACCAAGAGCAGGATGAGAATGAGGACCATTTCAGCCAACCGAGCTACAACAATTACAGCAATAACAATAAAAACGACAACAACGTCAATAACTACAACCACAGTAACAATACTACGAATAGCAACAACCACAACAATAATGGATGGAACGAGGACATCGAGCGAGGAGAAAGGATCATGGACATGAGGCAGAATCAGATACCCCACAACAATGGAGGAGGAAACGGAGAAAACGGAAGATATGCCGGAGGGGGATATGGAGGACAAGAAAGGGGAGGCAGAGATTATGACTATGACGGTAGTGGTTACGGTGGTGGCAGATGGTAGTGTGTCTTCGAGCCATCTTACGTTCAACCTGACTGCCTAGACCAGATGTTACTGTTTACAGAAAGTCTAGTGTAGGTTCAGTTGGTAATCGGTAATTACGAACAACAGCAATGCTGTGTATTTTTATATTTTTCTTTCTTTTTCTCTACCAAAACCTCGTTGGTTTTTTTTTTTTTTTTTTAGTTTATGATAGGCACGCAAAATACCCCTGTTTCTTTGTCTTCACCAATTGCACCACAATCAAAGATGAGAAAACAGTGAACCGAAAGGCGGGTGCAGTGGTACAATACTAACTGACAGCTTGAGAAAGCACACCAATGCAAAACTACCTGATACTAGCCTAAAAATGTAAGGTATTCTATCCCAGTCCCCTTTACTTCCCTTCCTTGAATGAATGCCAAACAATGCCAGTTTGTCCTATCCGCTGGACCTTACTATAGTGCCTAGGATGAGAGTCACTGGCCTCCTCCTTCCCCTTGCAAGGTGTTATTACAATTACTCCTTCTCGTATCCTAATCGATCCCTCTCAACCAATGCTCGGGCGAGGTCAGTTTATTTCCCATCAAGACAATCCGTGATCTCCTTCAAGTATTTTTCCTTCACTGCTCTCCTATTGATCTTTTGCGTAGCAGTAACAAAACCCTATCATCAAAATCGTTAGCATCACCACCGTCATAAATCGTTTCACCATGGACCGAAGAAAAGAAAATAAGAAGCAAGGACTCACATTCACCGGCGTCCACTCATCATCAACCAGCACCACCCCCGCCACCGTCTCCATTCCACTTAACCCAGCCCTCCTCCCCACACTCTGCAACTCCTTCAGCACCGCATCCCTCAGCTTCCTATTCCTGTGCATCTCGCTCGGCGCCTCCGCGCCAAGCCCCAACTCCCTCGCTTTCTCTGTCAAGGCTTTCTCATTAGGCACCACCACCGCAATCGGCCTCGGGGCATTGTTATCACCATGCACCATAATATTGTGCACAAACACCGCGCCTCTATACACAGCCTCGAGTTTCTCGAGGGCAATATACTCGCCGCCCTGGAGCTTGACGAGGTTCTTGACGCGGTCGATTACCCGCAAATGGCCGTTCGCGTCGATCTCGCCGATGTCGCCGGTTTTGAACCACCCGTCGGGGGTGATGGCTTTGGCGGTTTCTTCGGGGTTTTCGTAATACTCTTTTATGACGCAGGCACCACGGAAGAGGATTTCTCCCTGGGGCGGGACCGTGTCGGTGTGGTAGTTGAGCTCGGGGATGGAAACAAGTTTCATTTCCACGGCAGCGGGCATAGCGCCAATGGCGGTGGAGGTCCATTGCATAGGAGAGCCGAGGGCGCCGTTGCCGCAGGTCTCCGTCAGGCTGTTTTGTGACATGGTAAGCAATGCGTTTTGGAAACTAAAAAGACTGATTCGGGACAGACAGGCGATAAACTTACCCATATCCGTTGAGCATGGGCGCAACCACCATGGACATAAAGTGCTGCGTGGAGGCGGCGATACCACTGGCGCCGTTGACAATGAAGCGCAGGTTGCCGCCCGTCATGGTGCGCACCTGACCAAACACGAGATCGTCGAAGATGGTCTTGCCGGGTAGGTTATTGGAGACGAGGAAGGACTTGATGCTATAGGCGCCCCAGAACAGGGCCTTTGTGAGGGCGCCGGCGCTGTTGACCTTGCCCTCGATGCCCTTCTTGACGGTCTCCCAGACCTGCGGGACGCCGACCATGATGGTGGGCTTGAAGGCGCGCATGTCGCCCGGGCAGTTGCGCATGCTGGTGTCGGAAAGGGTACGTGGATTAGAGTATCCAAGGGTTCCGCCAACGAAGACGCCGAGGTTCTCAAGGACAAGTTCAAAGATGTGGGCAAGCGGTAGGTAGGCGAGAACTCGGTCGCGGTGGGTGACGGATTCCTCCATGACGGCATAGAGACCGGCTACGGCAGCGACAAAGCCAGCGTGGGTGACGGGAACGCCCTTCGGCGGACCGGTGCTGCCGGAGGTGTACATGATGCAGTAGGTATCCTCCGGACTGGGGGGTGTGAGTGGGACGGGATTCTCCTCGCCGAGAGCACGAAGCTCTTCGAAAGAGAGCACGGTAAGGTCTGGGTGCTCGGCCTTGAAGGCATCAATCTTGTCTTGGGACACGGGCTGCGTGGTGTGGTTGTTGTAGATGACGACCTTGACGGATGTAGCCTCCTTGAGCGGGTTTGTAGCTGTTCTGAGAAGGTGAGGATCGGTGAACATGGCGCTCGCCTTGCTCTGGACAAGGGAGTGTTGGACACCGCTCTCGCCGAGGGTGTCGTAGGCGGTCACGATGGTGAGAGACTGCGACGAGGCGGCATGCGACATGCCGAGCCATTGGGGACTGTAGTGTACAGAAAGACAGCATTAGCACGGTGCAAATCCGAGAACTGAAGGGGTAGGTAAAAGATAGTGGGAGAGTACCTCGTGGTAGCAAAGATATGCAATCTGTCCTGGGGTTCCAAGCCGAGCTTGCGAAGACCAGCGCCTATCTGCTTCACCATGGTAAAGTATTCTCCATAGGTGATGTACGAAAACGGAGTAAGCTCAAAGTATTGCCATTCCTTGTCCACCATGACGGTCTCGCCGTCAACGACCTTGGGGACCTTTTTCAGGTCCTTGTGAAGCTTGATCAGCTTGCGGCTTCCTATGGCACGCTCGTCACCGTACAGCTCCACGGTTCTAGTGAGGAGGTCCAGAGTGGTGTTGACTCCCGGGGCAGGGCGAGTAACGAGGCCATCCTTGGCCTTGGGATGTCGGCGGGGAACGGTCTCGCCTGGGATCGGTTGGGCATTGGGGTCCTCGACGGTGAAGGGGGGTTTCTGAACAAAGTGCAAAGGCACGTTTCCGGGCTTTGGGTTCGCCATGACAGTCCAGTTGTGTGATGCTTCCGAGAAGTTTAGGGAGGTGTTGACTGAGGGTATCATACAGATAGGTTATCAGGTCGGGTCGGGCCGAGGCTTGTGGAAGTGTCAATTAAAGCGGGACCGGGAGACGGTTCAGGAATTGTTGTTTGGGTTGGGTTTGAGATCAGACGTCAAGGTATTAGACACCGAGTTAGACGGCTTGTTGAGGTTAAGTAAAAGCGAGATTGATTGCTTCGAATCAGAGTGAGACGGTCAACAAGGGAGAGAGCTAGGTTCGGCTGTCGCGGATGGTCTCTCGTGACAACTTGATGGGACGAATGTTACCAGGTACTGTACAAGAGGAGGTACTACGTGGTAGTGTAGAAGAGGTTCAAAGAACCTAACTAGGTAGTGAACAACTTGAACTAGGGAGTGGAGAGGACGTCAAGTGGGCACTCTTGCCCGTGTTGTCCAACGTTACTTACAAGGTGTAGGTACACTACACAACGGTTGTACAGATGACCTCAGCGACAGCAAACGCGGTAGCCCGACCTGAACATGCCGACATTCAAGGCGACAAGAGAATGGCCTCGCCTACCGTATTACCGTATCTTGTTGTCGCAGGCCATCCTCATCACCATGGTTCGGTTGTCGAGGTCCCTTCTTACTTCCGGCGACCGCGTCACCTTCCACTTTGTGCCCCGCGGCGCCGGTCGGGTGTGACGTCGCTTTGCATGTAAGCTCTGGCTGGGACTGCACTACTACACTACCTTAGGTCAGTATTCTGCTCAACTTGCCCACCACTTCATCGAGGGTCAAGCAAAAAGTTGCTATCATCTCTGTATTTATCGACGGCTTCAAAGTCTCTCCAATTTTCTGCCTTGAATGTGGTTCTTTCGTCACTTTTCTGTGTTGTTTTGCAGACCCCTGGAGCCCTGCCCCAAGAACCGCGCTAACAAACGAACCGGGCAGCATTGAGTGAGCAGCGAGAGCTCCATTGTCACGAGCTTCGAACTGTCACTAAAACGAGGGCTGTCAGCGCTTAGCACTACGATGCTACTATGGAAATAATAGACGAAGTACATAACAGGGGTCCAATACCTTTAAATTCGTTTATTCAGTGCTCCCGTCCCTGTTCCATTCCGAGCTGCCGAGGCATCTTCAACTGAGAACATCCACATTGACTTTGTTCCTTGTTCAAAGAGGAGAATGAGCTCAAAGCGGCAACATGTGAGAGGACCGACGGAGAATACATTTCGAAAGAAACACAATGCACGGCGGACAGGCTGGAGGTTTGACCTTGCTTGCTCAATCCGAGGTGCACCAGCGGCAGTTATGGATGGATTACCCGTGGAGATAGGGTACCTGTCTGACCCATCCTCACTGTGATGTGCCTGGAAACATGACCGCCTGTGTTTTTCCAATTGGACACCACACTGATCAATCCCTACACCGTCAGCTTCACGCCTCTAAACGCGGCTCGTTGTAGCCCTCCTCGCTTCAGTTCGTAGCTTGCTGACAGAAGTTGCTGTTGGTTCGGTTAACGCTGCCTGATTCATGATGGGGTAAACCAGCAACACCGTAATATGGCCTCTTTTCATCAAATCCTTCACCATTGCCGGCACAATATCGCTACCTTCACACCATCACGGACTTGCTTCTATTCTCAACAAAATTGCCAAGTTTGGGTGATGGCTGCCTCGCTATTCTCTGTTGGAAATTACTTCGTACCTCTAGAAATTCGCGCCTAGGCCAGGAGATAGGTATCCAGATGACCGACTTTGAAAACAACACGCCAGAAGGGTTCATAGTCCCCGAGCACACCTTCAGCTTCGATACCCTTGAGCATTCATTCCTTACACCATCCTCCCTCGGCCCCGCTTCGCAGAACAATGGGTATACACAAACCCCGTACTCCAGCTCCAGCTCCGTCTCCGTCTCCGGTTCGGGCTGCGAGTCGACTTCGGACACCACCCCCCCCGCAACCGTCACCGCGCGGCGTAACAAGCCCATTCCACGAAAAGGCCACACCAAATCCCGACGTGGTTGTTACACCTGCAAACGCCGGAGAGTCAAGTGTTCGGAGAGACTGCCCGAGTGCGACAACTGCACCCGTATAGGCCTGGTTTGCGAATATCCAGAACCGCCCAACCCGTCCGCCCTGTCACGTTTGGTCACTAGATCAGGAACAGGACAGCGAGCTCGACTAGCCAACTCTTCACCTGCAATGATCCTGCAGCAAAATCCCACTTCTTCGGCTCCTGTATTCACCATGGAAGATCTCCGTTTCTTCCACCACTTCCTATTCGAGGCTTATCCGCCTCTTCCCGTACAAACACACAGTGTCTGGAACAATGTGGCAGCTTTGTCCCATGGTTACGACTACTTAGTCCACGCCATGCTCGGCCTAGCCGCCTCACACCTCTCCCTCCTCACCTCCCCCTCCTCCTCTGGCTCCCAAGCAGCCCTCTCTCACCGAGTAAAGTCCATCTCCCTCCTCAACCGCTCCCTCAGCACGCCCTGCTCTTCGCCAGCCGAAGGCGACGCTCGCTTCGCCTCCATTTTAATCCTTGCCTTTCAGGCAAGTTGCTTACCGGACGGCATGACCGAGTTCCTGTCTATGATCAGGCTGTGTAGCGGCATTGCTAATGCGGGCGAGAACTCCATCTTCAAGGATTTGGCCGAGAGAGGGTACTCGGATAGCATGAGGAAGATGACGGCCAAGACGAAGGCGGAGGAGCTATCGAGGAATGGGTTCATGTTGGAGCCGGAGCAGGAGAGGTTGATTGATGGGTTTTTGGCGAGTTTGGGGAGACTTAGGGTGAGGATTTTGAGAGCGGGAGGGGGGGAGGAGGAGGAGGGGGAGGAGGAGGAAGAGGGCGTGGGCTCGGGCCTGGACTTGGGCTTGGGCTTGGGCTTGAGCTTGATGGAAGAAGAAGCGAGGGGAAGGGGTTTGCAGATGAGGATATTGGAAGGGTTGGAAGGCGCTGCAAAGACTACTAAAGTGTCACCGGCTGAAGGTTAGTCTTGCTCTCGACCCCCTTGTCTTCCCTCTCTGCCTCTTTTTTATCGTTTGGTGCCTTACAAATCCAGACCAGTTGTGAAGCTGACTGACCATCGGCACTGTAGCGTTCCAAGAGTTAACAAGCCTTTACTCGCACATGATTAAGGCTTCAAACGCCGATTTTGCCTCCATCACCGACCCTGCAAATCACCGAGCCCAACTCCTTCTTCTGCACTTCTTTCTTATGGAATTTGCTCTGGGCGATCTGAGTCTGGGTGCCTTCCGGTCGCGCTTCGGATTTCGCCGAAAGGTCTGCTTTGCCTGGCTAAAAGAGGTCACTACGCGGTTACCCAAAACAGCCGAATACGCCGAGCTAATAGAGTGGCCGTTGGAGTTTGGGCGAAAGGTGTTAACTCCAAGGGAGCCGGCCTGATGGGAGTTCAGCTAAGGACCATGGCCAACCGAGCGAGGGTAGTAAGTTAAGGTTGTTTCTCTCTGTTGGTGCTGAGGTGTGTCGATGGCGCCGTCACAGGTGACCGTGTAAAATGCCTTGCCAGGCAATATACTAGCCTGCGGTTCAAGGGCAAAGAGCTGGTGGCTCCTGAGATGCGCATCTTGCCCCGAGAGGCTGAGAGGTCTGGGTCAGGGTGAGGAAACATATCGAAAGTGGAGCAGGAAGAAACTTGACGGCAGCAGCAGGTACACATCAGACTTGAGTTTCACTCGATGACCAAGACAGCACGAGACATGGGAATGATTGCCTGAATAAGTTCTTGTCGGAGAGAAAATCCAGGAGAGACAACGTGCGCCGAATGAAGAATAGACACAGAAGTTTGCGAGTGGGTGGATGACGACTGAAAAAGCTCGATAAAAGAGAAAGATCAAATTCAGAAAATAACTAAGGCAAGGGGTCGAAGAAAAACAAAGGAAAGAAAAAAAACATACAACACCAGGGATTCGCTGGTCGTCACCGACCCAACTACTAGTCTGGCCCTCACTGGCTTATCTATGGGAGAGCGGACGGTAATTTTGTGGTAGCTGTGTGCCTTATATTCACACCTTCTGCTTCATGAATACTGATTATGCTTTCTTGTTTACCCATCAACCGTGTGATTATTCATGCCTCGCAGCGAAATTGTGGTGAGATCCCACGATGAACCATTACTATGAAACAGGGGCACCGTTGCCTCTTATTGGAAGGACTGATCGTTTTCGACTTTTCCACGGGGCGATCTTACTTCTTTCCCTCCACATCCTCTTTCCACTCCCTCTTTCGTCCGCCGCCACCACTCCCGGCCGCATCAGCATCTCCTCCCAGAAGCTCCTCGCCCAACCCTTCCAAAAAGTTTTCCGCCATCTTCCTTGCTCTCCTCTCCTTGATCTCCCTTCTCCTCTCTTCAATCTCTCTCCTTCTCTTCTCCAATATTTCCTCCCGCTCCCTCCTCTTCTCCTCTGTCTTCTTACGTTCTTCCTCCAACGCCCTCATTTCCTCCTCTCTCTTCTTCTCCTCCTTGCTAAACTGAAAAAATCCCACACCCTTGGTGCGAATCTCCCAGTTCGCGTCGTAATGAGTCGGCGGAGGCGGCGTCGCGCTCCTGTCGCGCTTGGCGGCTAGCTCATTGATAGTTTCCAACCGGTCCGCAGTAACAGTGGCGGCGAAGGCTTCTGTCTGAATGGTGTCGCCTACGATCAGCTGCTCGGGCTCGGCAGGTCGGGCGGACATTTGCGTGAGTTCGGCGGCGGAGGAGCGGGAGCGCTCCAGCTTGGCCTTTTGGGCTGGCGTGACGAGGCGGGTGCGGCCAAAGTCGTCGGTGTACTCTATCAACTCTTCCTTTTCTTCTTCGGAGTCTTCATCCTCTGATGAAGATGACACCTCGCCAACGAGGCCTGTTTTCTTCTCCTGCTCCTCTGCCCATTTCCGATCAAAGTCAACCAGGCCGATTTCCTTGCCAATATAATCCCCGCGTTGCATGGCAGCATAAAGACGGGCCTTGTGCTCCATGTTCCGGCGGGCGCGTTCATGCTCCCTTTTCTCATCTTCAGTGCCCAGGGGCTCTTTGAGCGTCAGCTTGCTGTCCCTGTCCTCATTAACGGTCTTGGCGCCAGGCCTAGTCTTCTTTTTCACCGCGGAAAAGATGTCCTTGCCAGCTTTAGAGGGCCGCGCACGACCGGCTGTGGCTGTTGTGCTGGCAGGCGAGGATGTGGATGCCGATGAGGACGCGGCGAGAAGTGAACTAAGCTGGGAAGAGAAGGTTAGAGAACCAGAAAGATTCAACTCCTTCTTTTGTTTCTTGGGCGCTGGTTGCCCGTAGAGACTCGGATCTTGCAGAGGCATTATTTCGGATATTTGTGTTTCTCGCCGTGTTGATGTGCAGATATTTGAGAGCCAACGCCTCGTTGGGCGAGTTTCAAGGCTGCTGCGTGCGAATGATAATCCAAGCGATGTGTTGGAACAACAATGATTACAGGACCTCAGTTCTTCCGATCCGCGGTTGCAGATTTACGAACCGGGCTCCGGCACCTAGACTTGAGGTTTGATTTGCGTATAACTGAATATCGAGCTGCCAGCTGCAATTGGAGCCTTTGTCGTGTAAAAGGCGACGGGGAAGTTTCAGCGTTGGGCAGTCACAGCACTGAACCTCTGCCGATTATTAGTGGAGCGGGTTATCTCCGTGAAATCTGGGGTTGTACGCCCCGCACTGTAAGCGCCGGCCACAATGTTGCGGAACCCTTTTTCACCACAGACTTGGTGGAGATGGTAATGCCAGTGAAATAATACCATACATACCTAAGCATGTAAACTACACTTTCGACATGATAGGTGTTATTGTTCAGTAAGGCAAGTGATCCCTCAAGCACGCGATTGCCCCTCCCGGCCCCTGTAACTGGGTCCCGTGTGTCTGTGACGTGGAAGCCCGAGGAGAAAAGGGCGTCACAACTGCCCGTTTTGTGGATGAACCTCAACCTACCACCCATTCATCGTCCCCTCCACCCGATCGAGCGGTGCCAGACTGCCAATGGTGGCCTCGCCCCTGAAATGTCAATGTCAACCTAAAATGCTTCCACCTCCAGTCTGGGGAACCGTCATGGTGTCCCACCTTTTCACTCATGGTCTTCCATGCCTTTAACCCTGGGTGCCCTGAGTTGTGCCTACCAAAGTACCTACCCTAGCTAGGTCTAGGATAGCTTGTAGCCCAACTTGGCCTTTTATCTCCGCCGATCTCCTTTTCGGATCACAACAAACTAGACTAAACCCCAACACGCCTCCTTCCTCACCCTCGTCTAACTTTATTTATTTTTTATATTCCACTGCGTCCACGGTTTATTTCTCCTGATTGCGACCCGTTGACATCCCGCACTTGTTATCTTCAATATCACACACTTCCTGTGCTGCTCTCCGCCTTCAATTCCACGCATCGCTTGCCGGTGCTCGTTGGCTGTTTTCGACAAGCGATATCACTGATCTGCAACAGACAAAAGAAGCTTATCACGATTCCTGATTGACCTCTTGCCCGGCGCCTCACATCGCCTTTGGCCTCCTGGTTGAAGCTTAGCTTGTCCTCCAAGCGCCGTACCACGACATGATCAGCTTCAGGTCCAACCCGAACTGTTAGACAACTTGAAGGCAGCCACCCGACACTTACACCACCTTGTCTTCCCATCACGAAATTCGACGTGCTGTGCCTCCGTGACCAAGCTTCAATCCGGACAACAACGACAACGGCCACAACCATAAAAGCTAGAGACTTGTCATATATATATATATATATATATATACATATATACCCTACAGCTGCGAATACATCGGAGCCTCTAATAGCTGCATCCACTTGCAGCCTTTATCAAGAAAGATCTCCATAAAACGTGTCATTAATCCAATTTCGGCTGCTGTCCGCGACCCTCGGCTTTAGAACGCACGCGCGACCCAGGTTTTGGATATTGGTCGCCTAACTTGGCATAGGGTGACAGTGACGGCAACGGATAGGAGACCGGACGGGGCTCGAGCTTTTTTATTATTATTTTTACAGCTGCACTCTGTTGGTTACCTTCGCTTCACCTTCAACTCGTTCAACAAGAGTCGGCCGGTTCAGATCGACGTTCTCTGGACATACTTCGAAGTAGACGAGACGAACGACCTCCGCCGTTCAACCGCCGATTCGAAACACTGGGACGTAACCCCCCTCCCCCATCGTCAACCAGCAAAAATGTCCGAATCTGAACTTGCAAGCTGGTACAGCTGGCTCGTCGGAGCGAGCCTGCTCCCAGCAGAGTGGAGCTACGGCATGGAAGTATTGACTGGAATTTTTGTAGGTTTGCTCCTGTCTTCCATCCAATCTCAGAATCAAATCACATGCTAATTCTAACTATCGTGAACCAGAAAACGCTGGCTCTGGCGCCTATGCTCCCCGTCATCGCAATGGTCGTGTACGACATCACTCTTTGGATGTGGAGGCTCCTCGTTATCGGCAGGGACCCACAGCGAGAAGCCGTCGAGTGTATGACGGGAGGCAGCGTCGCAGCTAGCCCAAGTGGCAGTTTACCTGTAACGCCTTCGCACATCGGCTCGCTGAACAAAGGATCGCTATCGCCGACAAGAAGCAATTCGGCCTACAAGAACGTGGCGACAAAGGGCACAACGACAGGTTTAGCGATGAATGGTTCTACGCCGATTGTTCTGAGGAAAGGAGGGGATGGTGGAGATGTCAAAGGTCACACAGGTAGGAGTGAGATCGTGACCATGATGGATAGAACATCGGCGCAGGCTTGGAAAGAGAAATAAGTGGTGCTATCAAACAACCTGGTTTACAGAACAGCGCAACAACAACAACCGAATTTTTTTGGTTATTTATTGATCCTTACACTACGGACACTTTGGGGGACAAGCGCCGGTCTATAGCTGAGCAAGCACCTTGAGGAGATCGCTGGTGACGCCCATGGCGGTTACGTCGCCTCCGGCGCCGGCGCCCTGGATGATGAGGGGGTTGCTTCCATACCGCTTAGTGTAGAAGCTAATGATGTTGTCACTGCCCTTGAGCGACGCGATGGGGTGTGAGAGGTCAAACTTCTCCAGCCCGACCTTGACCTGCTTGCTGGCCACGTCGATGCTGCCGACGAAGCGGACAACCTTGCCCTCCTTTTGCGCCTTGGCCTTGACCTCCTCCATCTCGGCATCGAACTCGGGCAGGCGCGCGAGGAACTCGTCGCCGCTGGCGACCGACTCGAGCTCCTTGGGGATCAGGCTCTGCACGGGAAAGGACGTGGGTGACTCGACCTCGAGGCCAGCGTAGCGGGCCAGGATGGTCAGCTTGCGCGCAACGTCGAGACCGTTGAGGTCGTCGCGCGGGTCGGGCTCCGTGTAGCCGAGCTCCTTGGCCTTGGCCACCTCGGCAGACCACTTGCCGCCGCCCGAGCCCGATGTCGGAGCGAACGAATTGAACAGAAAGGACATGGTGCCGCTGAAGACGCCCTCGATCTTGGTCACCTCGTCGCCCGTCTCGACCAGGTCCTTAATGGTGGAGATGACGGGCAGGCCGGCACCGCACGAGGCCTCATGGTACAGCAGGGAACCGCCCTCCTCCGTGGCGGCGAAGATGTCCTGCCACAGCTTGTATGAGCCCGAGAAGGCCTTCTTGTTGGGCGTCACGATGCTGATACCGCGACGAAGGAAACTGGGGTAGGCATCGGCGATGTCCTGGGAGCTGGTGTTGTCGACGAGGACCGTCTTGGTGCCCGAGGCGGCAAGGTAGTCGACGAGCTTAGGGAGGGCGAGGGGAGCCTGCGACGAGGAAGAGAGGGTCGAGACGACGCTGTCGAGGGCGATGGGCGAGTAAGAGTCGCTGTAGACGGCCTTCTTGCTGGTGGCAATGTAGGTGAGCACCAGCTTCTGGTTCTGGCGGCGAGCGGCCAGCGACTCAAGCTGGGAGAGGAAGCACTTTCCTACTCCGCCGGCGCCTGGAATATGGGGAAGATTGAGGTTAGCAACTAGGGACGTCGGGGTTGGAGGGTCTGGCGGGCTGATCTGGCGCAATTGGGGTACAGGTAAAATTGCCTACCGATGATGGCAATGTTGACTTGACGAGCTGCAGCCATTGTGTCTATGTAATCTTGATCACGTAGTATAAAAGAGGGATGGAAATAGTCAAGAAAGGCACACCTCTGGATCCGCTTGAGATGGAAATGGTTGAAGACCCTGACTCGACTGATGACTGATACTGTAATGGAATCTCGTGGGGTCCTTGGTACCCGTGCTAGGTCTCAAAAAAGTGTTGCCATGCGGACTGCCGATAGCGGGGGGCGGCTGTCCGAATCCATCCAAGCCCGAGCTTCGGGAGCTTCACCCTTGTAACCTAAGTTGCTTCAGGGGGTGGTGATTGTAACGGTGGGTAATGCTTACTGTAGTTTTCACGTAAGATACCATTCGAGTTTTTTGAATCTTACGAGTAAGTAGGTACTTAGGGGATGGCTTACAGTCGTCTTCCCTTTCATTAGACACTGTGCCCGCTCCCGCTTTTCCACTGCAGGAACGCCTGGGGGCAATTTTTGCAGCAGGCGAGAACCTTGGCTTCCAGATTTGCTTCGTTACAACACCTGGAATGAAACTTTGGTGAGAGTCGATTCTGGAGCCGCTCTCAGTCTCACTTTTTTTTTTTTTTTTTTTTCTTTTTTTCTCTGTTGGACTCAACAGACTTATAGACTGCACAACGACCGACAGACTTGTCTCAAACAGCAAACTCATTCAACTCAGCAGCCATCATGTCCGAACCCAAGAACAAGCGTCAAAAGCGCGAGGATTACCGTGCCGCCCTCCGCGCCAACGGAGTCACTGAACTGCCGCGCAAGAAATTCTACCGTCAGAGGGCTCATGCCAACCCTTTCTCAGATCACTCTTTGATATAGTAAGACGGGTTCCATGTGAAGAAAACACTGTTTTCATGCTCGTTAACTAACGGCGATCTAGTCCTCCTACACCAGAGCAGATGGATTGGGCTTCTCTCTACCCTCACTACGCAGTTGAAGAGCCTATTGAGCAAAAGACCGAGACAGCTGAATTTGAGGAAACCAAGGGTCAAGAACTGTCGGCTCCTGCCATCAGGAAGTTGACCAAGAAGGTTGAAGTGGCAGATATTGGCTGTGGTTTCGGTGGTTTGCTCATAGCTCTGGCTCCCGTACTTCCCGAAACTCTTGTTCTAGGTAAGGGTGTTTGGCAACCTTGACGACCTCGATTTCATACTGACCGTGTGAACTCAGGCCTGGAGATTCGTGTCTCGGTGACACAGTTCGTGGAAGACAGAATCAAAGCCCTGCGTGTACAAAACGAGGAGCAAAAGCTGTACCGGAACATCGCCGTACTGCGTGCCAACACGATGAAGTTCATGCCCAACTTTTTCAACAAAGGCCAACTGAACAAGATCTTCATCTGCTTCCCGGATCCGCATTTCAAGGCGCGCAAGCACAAGCAGAGAATTGTTTCCACGACGCTCAACTCAGAGTATGCGTACGTGCTGCGTCCCGGCGGCATTGTGTATACCATTACGGACGTGCCTGACCTGCACGAGTGGATGGTTGGACACTTCAACGCGCACCCGGCCTTTGAAAGGGTGTCGGTCGAGGAGCAGGAGGCTGACCCGCTAGTCGAGATTATGCGCAACGAGACTGAGGAAGGGAAGAAGGTGACTAGGCATAATGGGCAGAAGCATGTTGCTCTTTTCAGGAGGCTGGAGGATCCTCAGTGGCCGGAGGATGTTTCTGCTTGAGCGCGCTTTGGGACATGCAAGGGAGGCAGGCTAAGGATGTGGACAAAATACCTACACAGTGTTGATGATACCCGCGTTCATTTGGGTTACTGCGAGAGTAACCCACTTCAAGGCGACCTAACCCCTATATGGTGCCCTATGCTGGGGTATGATGTGCTCGGTGTTCACGATATGGTGATGATGAAGCGGCAGGTCTACATACAATGAATGACCCCAGCTGACCCCCCACCTGGGCTACCTTACGGACAAGAGATGACATGGTGGAAACTTTGCGCGTAAAATACAGAAGCTTCAACGGTGGTGTAACGGTATCCACCGTGCGTTCAGCGACTGGACCCCTGGAGAACCCGGGCCTCTTGGCCAGATGGACATCTGGCATCGCACCACTGGCGTCACTACCTTAACGCGGTTTAGCATGGTGGCGGCAATGGACCTGCTGGTTGTTGTTAGTGTCTAGTAGCGCCTAGAGCTACCTGGGTCCACGAACGACTATGGCCCAACCCCTCCTCGCCTGCCTCACCCGCGACACTCGGCTCCTTAGACCGAACCACTTCCAGATCGAGTTGACGATAAAACCATGCGGCGACGACAAGCGCCAAATGTCTGCGCTGGAGTATGGCAATGGCTCTTCGAGGGAGAGACATAGCCCTTGCTGCGATTGCTGTTTTCATTTCCTGGGGATATGCCGTCCATTGGTTCCCCGCCATCCGCTGGGCTAACTATGCCTTTGCCGCCGGCGTCCTCGTTACCCTCGTCGGCCTGCTCGCCTTGCTAATGCTTACCTCTCGTGGGCCGCATCATTACCGGCGCCGACGATCACCACGGCCCCACGGCGCGGCCTTCACTGCCCCAGGCTCCTGGTCAAAGGAGGTGGCCGCTCTCCGGGCACGCCAGACGTCCACCAAAGCACCGCTCTACCCCGAGTCACCCAAGGTCTCAGCAGCTCTCGATGAGGTTCTGGGCTACGTCATCCGCGATTTCATACAAGTCTGGTATTCGAGCATCAGCAAGAACCCTGTCTTTGCGGATGAGGTAGATAAGGCAGTACGGGGCGCCATCTTGACCGTCCGGGACCGCCTTGCGCAGCTAGACCTGGCTACCATACTGACCACCCGTTTGGTGCCCATCCTGACAGCACATTTCCGCGATGTGTACGAGGCCGAGAAGTCGGTCAGGGGGCGCAAACTGACTCGATCAGTCACGGAGACGGACGAACTGGACCTGGCGATTGCTTCCAAGTACAGAGATGGCAAGCTCCATCCCGCCGCTACCCTGTCCTTTTCCGACACTAAGACCACTCAGCAAGACTACCTCCGGAAGGTCATGTTGAGGATTCTACCCAAGATCTTGCCCAAGAACATGTTGGCTTCCGGCGCAGTTTCAGCCATTGTCCGCGAGATCACTGCCTGTGCTGTCGTGTTCCCCATCATGCGAATGCTTTCGGATCCCGATACCTGGAACCAGCTGATGGAGAACTACGGGCGGAGCATGCTTCAGGATCGCTCGACAGTCCGCAAGCTTCGGGCGGCTCTGGACCAGCACGCCTCGCCAGCGCCAAGGGTCATTAAGCCTGTAGCATTTCCTCGAATGATTCCTGGCGATAATGAGCGGAAGTTTGAAAAATTCATTCGCGCCATTCGGAAAACCAACAACCTCTCGGATGCGAGGCGGTTTCGGAGCGAAGTTGCTATTCAGATCAAGCGAGATTCTCAACAGGAGAATGTCGATCAGGTCTACTTGCGTCGTCTTGAAATGGGAAAGAGACTGCTCGACCAAAAGGTCCATCATCTGGCGGCCGGTGGGGATCGGCGGGCTCTCCCCCCACAAACCACGGCTTTGCCGACACCAACCGTGTCTCGTTTGGAGAATGCGTCCCTGACGGATGTCCTGCGTGATCCTTCTAGTTTGTCCTATTTTATGGAGTACATGGATAGGCAACGCCTCATGCCTTTGGTCCAGTTTTGGCTTGTTGTGGATGGGTTTCGTAACCCGCTGGAGGACGACGGGCCAGAAGGAGAACAGCTTCCGCTGCAGCTTCCCCCTTGGACGGACTCAGACCGTTTGGATCTCGCTCAGATTGAGGCTGCATATCTCTCGAGGCCTGAGCTCAAAGTACCGGACTCGTCCAAGCGGACTATTCAGGAGTTTCTAAGAGCAGGAAGAAGGGCCTCGCCTGAACAATATTACAAGGCACGGAGGGCTGTTTTGCGTGCCCAAAGCGCTGTACTGGAGGAAATGAAGGCCAAGCATTTTGGGAACTTCAAGAAGTCTGACTTGTTTTACAAAGCGTTGGCTTCCGAGGAGGCATCAAAGACCATGGTAGCCCCAGTCTCTGGATCATCAACGCCCGGGCCTTCAGTGGCCAGAGCATCCTCATTTACCTCCAAGCCAAATCCTCAAATACGCATGGCCCTTCGTCTCCCTCCTGGTGCCCGCAACAGGGGCGCCGGGTCAAGCCTTGACCTACGGGCAGGGACACAAAGCATAGATGCTCTAATGGGGACTCGTCGATCTCTGGAAGATGATTCATCCACCACACCGATGTTTGACGACGATGATCTGGGCGAGGATGGCTTGGCAGACTCGGTACAGAGCCTCGAGCAGGAGCCAGCGCCGCCAGTCCCAGATACTCGTGTCGTTCAGGCGATGGAGCAGGCTCTGAATAATATTTTGGAGGACAGCCAGCCGCCAACGGCAGAGGATCTGCGTGCATCTCTTTTCGGTGACGACGGGAACAACTCGAGTCTTTTTACGTCTCCGCCAACTTCCGGGCCTACCAGAGCAATGTCTGCTACACCACGTTCGAATCATGACTCCGCTGATCTGGGCCGACCCAGTAGAGGTTCCACTGACATGCCGAGACCGGTGACAGCGAAAGAGCCGGAGAAGCCCAGTCTGGCATCCCTGGGTCTTGTGAGCGCTGCGTCTCGTATAGGCGTCTTTATCGATGACGATCTGTTTGCAGACGAGAACAGATTTCTGTCGGATGAGCATGAGTATTCTGATGAGAACAAGGATGATGACGAGATTGATGAAGTTCACGAAGCAGCGCCTGGCGACCTTGGGCTAGCGGAGGCAATCACCGTTCTCAGCAATGACATTGATCGCCTGGTTGCTCAGGATGCTGTCGTGGATTCTCTGCTAAAGAAAGCCGAACTGACAAACAACACCGCCGAGCTAAGGATCCTTCGAAAGTCGAAAGCAAGCCTACAAAGAGAAATCAGAAGGAAGGAGTTGCAACGACAACAATATGTCATTCAGGAGAGTGATAACAGTCTTTATGGCCGGTCCACGATCAAGATCAAGAACATCCATGTCGGTCGAGAAGAGGATGGGAAAGAGTTCGCCATGTACGCCATTGAGGTGCTGCGGATTGCTGGAGAGAAGATGCCGGCGGCGACATGGACCGTCACTCGTCGTTACAGTGAGTTTCTTCAGCTCCACCAAAAGCTGCGGTCGCAGTATCCGTCCGTCCGCAACCTGGACTTCCCTCGGCGGCGTATGGTGATGAAGCTACAAAACGACTTTTTGCAAAAGCGTCGCGTCGCACTCGAGAAGTATCTCAACCAGCTCCTTCTTCTCCCCGACGTCTGCCACAGCCGGGAACTTCGCACTTTTCTCTCCCAAAGCGCCATCACGCCCGCCACAGCCACCCAAGGCCAAACCTCTTCACTAGAAGACAGCAAAAAAGACATGATGACTCGCCTCTACGACTCGGTCGCCGACGGCATGGAGGACATCCTCGGGAACATCCCCGTCCTCGACCAGCTCTCGCTAGCCGGCCAGAACCTCCTGGCCGCAGCTACCAACCAACAGCTGGCGGCCGCCAGCGCAGCCGGTGCCGGGAGTGACGACGTAGTCACGGCCGCCGAGGCCGAGGCGGAGCTGAACGCATTCGAGCTCACCAACGACAAGGAGCTCGAGCCCTTCGTCAAGCCCATTTGTGACATCTTCCTCGAGGTTTTCGAACTAAACCGCGGTAACAACTGGCTCCGCGGCCGCGCCGTTGTGGTGGTGCTGCATCAGCTCCTGGGTGGCACGATTGAGCGCAAGCTACGCGACAACGTGCGGATGCTGGTGGCTGAGGACGCGCTGCTGCGGTACATCAACCTCGTCAAAGACGGCATGTGGCCCGGCGGCGAGCTGCCTGGTAACAAAACGCCGCGGACGGCGCAGGAAAAAGCCAGGACCAAGACTGAGGCGAGTCTGATGCTCGCTACGCTGGTGCCGGATTTGGCGGCTAGTGTGGTGGGACGGCTCAACGCGCAGGCGGCGAGTAGGCGGATTTTTGCGACGTTTAACAATGAGCGGTTGAAGTAAGTTCCTGCCACCCCTTGCCCTCATTACGGATAAGGTTCATGGGCTAACTTGGCATTCTCGTGCAGTGCGCATTTGGCGTTCACCTTTTTAGATGAGATCATCGATATTTTGTTTGGTGAGATCCAGGGCAGGAAGCAGCAGCCAGGGGGGTAGGTAATGAAAACAAGCACGACAAGCAGGCAGTCGACTATGACAGACAGACAGACAGACAGACAGACAGGAGCAGAAGGTTTGAGTATAATATATCAAAGACAAGCTACAGGAATGGTATCAGATCAACAGATCCAGCACTCTAGAGAAGTACAACAGGAGCAAACCCCAAGAATATCTGTCATGCAAATCATATTATGGGTAGCTTTAACAATGGTGATGCGGTGATGGTGACTTGTAAACGTGTTTACAGTGGGATCTTCAACTAGACTACCCACGCCGAATCATTTCGTGTCTCTTGGTCAAGACAATTTGCGCTCACAGCAAGTACATGCAACGATAGATGGTGAAGAACTGGGGATCCCGCTCGCTCTCCCATCAATAAGCTACCAATGACGCTTAGTTATTGGTAGTGTGAGATAGGCTTTTTATGTCCATGCGCATGGTATTATTGTATAAAGCCAGATTAACTGTGTCTCTTGCTAAGAAGCATAACGACGGACATCGACAATGAACTTGATCATTGTTTGTGGTAAAGGTATCAGAGGAAGAGATACTGGAGTTTCGTAATGAACCTAGCGAAGCAGTCATGAAGAAAATGTTAAGAAAAGGTAGTAGTATCCAAAGCAAAACGCCAACCCATGATTCGGTTACCAACCCCATTCGAGCTTTCCCTCTTCCGTCGTTGTTCTGGAAACATCCCCAACGATCAAACAAAAAAAAACCAAGACTTTTATGCACCTTTGCTCCCTACTGTTTGATGAGCCCTCTTTCATCTCCGCTTGCGGCCTTTCTCTGTCTCTTTCAGTTGTCTTCCTGTCTCGCACCCGCCCAACTCAAACATTCGCACACTGGCGCCAATCTTTCTTTCCACAAATAATGTCCACTCCACTAAAAGCAACCACACTAGAGATCCACTAGCGCCAATATAGGCATGACCACACATTATCTGCCACCCCCTTTCTTGGTGAAAGTTTTGTTTGTTTTTAACAGCAGTACTGTTTTTTGATCATACAGCTAGCTGATTATGGCTACGATAGTAACACGGGAGAAACTGGTTTGTCGGTTAGTTTCATGTCCAGAATTTGGAGTGAAGTTTTGGACGCTTGGTAGTGGGGCTTCAAGTAGAAGAGTGGGCTAGGGCAAGATGTGAAGAATACAGAGGGGAGAAGCGCAGATGGTTAAACCATGGGGAGAGAAAGAGCAAACGAGGACCTGAAAAGTGAAACAAGGGAAGTGTCCCAGACCAATACGGAGGGAAGAAGCGAATGGGGATGGATAGAACAAAGAGGTAACAAAGAGAGGAGAAAAAAATTGAATTAGGAAGGGGGGGGAGGCGAAAAGAGACAAGGCCAGACACCACATACATTGATCATTATAATCATGGGTATGTCAAACACATCCCGCTTAATGGTCCACGTATAGCTGCACTCCAGCTTACCATCTCGTTCCAGTTTCGAGATGCCGTGTTCTCCGTCAATCTTGGCGACCCTGCTGCTCAGGATACTATTGCTGGCAACATTCACGCCCGTCGGTCGTTCTCTCTCGGTCTTTCCAGCTGGGCTGCTATCTGGCCCCCCGTTGGCAGCAGTGCCGTTACTGCTACCGCTGCCCCCTGAAGTTGTGGGAGCAGAAGCAGCAGCAGCCGCGGCGGCGGCGTCCATGTTCTCTTGCGTGCGGTATTTGAGAAGTCGACATTTTCTCACTACTGTACCTCGGCTGTGTGTGAACGCTAGCTGGGCGTAATCTTCGTAAAACTGCGTTACGCTCGCTTCGTCCATGAGCTCCGCAAGGAATACCGGTTGTGGCTGTTCCTTGTGGTGCTGTTGCTGACTATCGGCGTTCGTACCCTGTTCTGGATGCAAAGGTTTTAGCCTGGGCGTTGTTCCCATAATGCCTCCTCTGCCTCCTTTGCTGCTGACGGAAAGGGTATCCGAGTTAGTGCCACCCATGTTCGCGTTCAGGTTCAGCGTCTTCCCAAGAAGCACCTCTTTTGTCCACCCTGTTAGCGCGGTGAACTCCTTGTTAACAGCGGCTATTTCGCCGGTTCGACGGCAAGCGATGGCCGGACTTGGCGATTGGTGCATGAACTCTTCATGCTCGAAAAGGGCACGCTGGAAGCTTTTCTCCATGAAGATGAGGTCGGCCCTGTTGAGTGTTTTCATACATGACATGAAAGACGGGCGAATGCTGGCTAGTGACCTTACGATGCTGATCGTGCTCGCGCCCGAAAATCGGTTCTGAAGTAGACTGATGAGCTTGTGGAAACTAGCCACATATTGGAATGGCTCCTTGACTGCCTCGTAGATAGATGATGGATCTCGCTGCCTCTTACCCAAAACTGACTGTGGCCCGAGCTTCCCCAAGGCCGGCGTCTTTGGTTTTTGCGCCCGTGGCTGCTGGGAGCCCGACTGGTTCCCTCCAGCACCAGGAACCCCCGTGTAGTTGGTGGTAGTGGGAGACTCAAAACCAAATCCCGTCGGTTGCGGACTGTTGTTCTCGGTACTAGGGCTTTGCAGACTCGTGGGACCAGCAGGGATAGCATAGGCATGCGGTAGACCATGTTGCAAGTTTCCTTGGGAGTACAAGCCATTGGAATGGGCATCCAGAGTCAGAAAGTCGCTTAGCAAACCGGTATTGTTGTCATAAACCTTTTCGAACTGGTTCAGACCGTTTCCAAAGACCCCAGATGGGTTGAAGCCGACATCATTAGTGCCCTGTTGTGACATGGACGGATCCCGCGGAGGAGTCTCAGCCGCGCCTGAGGACATGTGGCCCAGCATACCAAACTCCATGGCGCCGTACTGGCTTCCAAAGTTAAGTCCCTCCAGATTGAAGTTGAAAATGGCAGGATTGCTCGGGTCAAAGAGCGCTGGAGGGAAGCTATTCATAGGGCTGGAAACTGCATTGACCGCAATAGAACCGAGCTGTGGGTTGCCGGAGGCCTGAAACGTTGGCGATACAGGAGATTGCTGGGGAAAGGGCAAGTTCTCCGGTATTGATCTGAGTTGTGTTGCTGCAGACGAGAAGACTGGATACTGGGTCGACTGCGAGTAGAAGGTACCAACAGAAGATCCAGCATCCGATCCAGCATTAGAAGGATGCCGATGGCCATTCCGGACGGATACAGCAGGATTATAGTTGGGTCCAAGTACGGGGCGTAAGGCTTCCGGGGGAGCATCGTGGAGATACTTTGCCTTTTTCCGGACACCGTCCTGGCAAGCTTCAGCCAATCCACGTTTGATGCACCGCTGGCAAGGTCGTTCGTCACCTAAATCAAGATCAACATCAGCATAACTGTCGTCCTTGATTTCTTGACTTGTTTGTCTCCGGAACACGAGAAGAGAGACAGAATAATGAGGCGGTGGTAAGCTCCTTCTGTGTTCTCTTTCTAGGGCAAGGAAAGCTAACCTGGGAAAAAGATTGAGTTGAAGTGGACAGAGATTAAAACTTACCGCAGGTCAAATGGGCTCTCTGACACGCATAGCAGGCTCTCCGGGCTTTTTTCCTCCTGGGCCGCAAGGGATCCTTGGGGTCGTACTTCTTCTTCTGGTCACCGTTGGTTTCGACACCTTCGGAAGCAACGGATCGTTCGGCCATCTTTTCGTCGTCGTCGTCCTTGGTAGTAGCCTCGGTTTCGTCGTACTCGTTGTCGCTCTCAGACACAGCACCCGAGACCTCTGCCTCGGCGGGTCCAACGTCGTCCGGCATCGTGCCTTAGCTCTATATATACAGACAGGGTCTTGGACCCAGGACGGAGCGTGGTGGCAGGGTAGTGCGGAATGTGATAGGAGACCCCCAAAGCAGCCAACTAGATGGCGAAACGAGACAGGGCAGGCAGATAGGCAGGCGATCTGGCAGGCAAGGACGGGGAAGCTCTGAAGCAGGTAGGGACCAGGCTAGCAGAGACGTATCAGGTCCGATATGGGGGTCAGAGAGTGGGGACAAGCTTCAAAACCCCAAAGCCCTCCTGCAGCAATCCCACGGTGGTGGCACCTTTGCTGCGGAGGTTGATTGGCGCAGTCTGGTGCGCTTGGTCAACCAAGATGGAGCGTCTGACGAGCTGATGATTTGGCTGGAGGTGATGTACGTGTGGCGAAATAAATGGCGCCTCAATCGAAGCAGGGTAGTAGTGAAGATGGTGATGAGCGGCAGTGGTGGGCGGCGGCGAGGCAAGGGGGGGGGGGTGATGAAGCACAATGCGTAGGAGACCAGATATGGCATCCAAAGCTCTTGTCTCTTTGGTACTGTGCCAGGACTGTGGGCTTCCGCGATATAGTCTGGGACGTGTTGACGATGGACTCGTTGACAAATGATTGCCCTCCAGCTGACGAGGCCTGATACACAATGACCAGCACGTCGTCTCGTATTCTCACTGGACTTGCTGTTCGCTCTAACAGAACGGCCAATGGGCTCTGAGCCGGCTCTCCAGAGGCGTTTCTCTGTGCAACAGGCTGGGCGAGTTGGCCAGGTACCTCGTCGACTATACACGGTGGAGTGTCTCGCAGGAGTGTCTCCTTCTTCCTCCCCACACTAATCCCCTCTTGTCCTCCTGGTGGCAGTCACGCGGCAGCGGATAAAGCACCCTTCTTTCTGACGGGGCGGTTTGGTTCCCTTGGAGGTTGAGGAGCCGAAGTTGCTATAGCGATGGTGAGACAAGGGCAGTCGACTGTATCCCGCTGCAGCTACCCGTCCTTTTATGCTTGTATGCACTTGGCGCCGTCTTCTTGAAAGAGAAGTTGAAGATCCGTGTAAGTGGTAGCCAGACCAAGGGAAGATGGGCCTCGACGTGGATCGGGGCTGACCTAGAACTGCTCCCAGGGCCCTCCAGACTCCAACGTGGTGGCGTGTAAGCGCCTGTATGTGGGTGTGAAGTACTTGGGTAAATGTATTTTGTGGGTAGTATCCAGGGCAAAATGTATGGTGTCGGCTCCGAAGGTCCTGATTGTCCGTCTCTTGTCGGTTTCCCTCGAAGGATTCGCACTTTGCAGACCAAATCCAGCCTAGCCCCAGCAATTACAGTGTCGACACCGGTATGGTGCTGTAGCGTGCCTAACTTTTTATTTCTCGATATCCGCCCTGGTAACAAACTATTGCGCGTGGCGCTACCGTATCCACCTCGTGGTTGACCGTGAGCGGACCGTTCACGGCTTGGATTGCAGCACTAGGAAGTCTGGTGAGTAGCTTGGAAAGGTGAGAGGAGCAGTGCGCTGAACTAGGGATTGGTGATGTGGTATGGGCGGGCGACAAGTGGTGTTGTAGATGGTGACGGAAACAACAACGGCTCCGGCGACGAGTGCGGTGTCGAGGATGGCTCGGTGTGGCGGGGTGTCCCTGGTGTCTCTGCTCGATATGCTCGATGTCTCTGGTGCCAATGACAAGAAAAGTGGCGGCTAGTCTCAGGTGTCGTTGTCGAAGAAGTAGTATGCGTTCGTGAAGATACTAGAGGTAGAGATAACGGTAGTGGCAGTGGCAGTGATGGTATTGTGTTGGTGCCATTCCCGAGTCTATGTTTTGACATGGCACTGGGGGGTGTGGTTTGTGGCGCTGCGGTAGTCTGGAAAGTGAGGTTGAAGGATGTTCGATTGGAGATCCAATGAGGTTCGCCGAGTTTTTGCAGTGCTTCCAGGGTTGTCGAACGACCGACGACGATGACTCCATGCGACTGCGATTGCGACGAGACGGACAAGGGGGTCACAATGGAACCGGGCAGCGCGCGCGGCCTTGGGCAGTCAACTATCAGGCCCTTTGGCTTCCACTTGCTTGCTCCCAGTTGCTGCTGCGGGGTTTTTGCTGGGCCAGAAGCAAAACCGAGGCCCTTTGGTTGTCAAGGTAGGTAGGTACCTCTGGAGTGTGGGCGGAGCAAGGGGAGAGAGAAGCCGACTCACTCGCAGTCTCGCGCTGCAAAAAATATTAGGTTGAATTGGCGGACAACGGGAGACGTGGAAAGTCACTCGGTGTCCGTCAGAGAAAAAGAGAACAAAGTTGCCCGCGTGCAAGTGTCGGTGGGCTCGGTACTTCCAAACGGCTGGGGTTGTAGCCCGTACTTGGCTGGACACAAAAATGCCATCATCCATCCGTGTACTCGGTACTCGAAACAATACCCGACCCGAGTCATTCACACCCTCCGCACCATTGTGCATGTGGATGTCCAGTCGCTGCAGCCAATCCAGCCTACATCCATAATGTGCACTAGTGGACAGTACACTAGGGACGGGTGGTCCGTGCTTTTCCAGATCCATCAGACCTACCAGCAAACCGTCTGGTCGTCAAGGTCCCGTCCGGCCCTCTGCATCTCCAGGGCCCCACAGTGAACAGTTTCCTAGTCCCACTGTCCCTCGTCTACTTATGCTGCCTGCCTGCATTGGGCTGACTGAGGATGACTGGGTACCTACCTCTAGGTGACTGACTGTGCAGGCGTCCATCAGTAAGTAACCGCACCTCTGGCTGTTCAGGCACCGTCACTTTTCGGCGGGGATTTGGCATCCAAACCCACCTAAATTTCTCGCTCGTAACAGTGGAACGTCCACGGAAATCACAGACAGCATTCGTGCCCTGGACTGTGAACTGCCCTGTGGTAGGTAGTGTAGTGTAGTGTAGTGTACTTGCTTGCCCTTTTCTCTGTTTCGGTTAGAACCTGTACAGTAAAAATCCCGCCCTGGGTGCTTTTGCAAGCCTCCCCCCTTGTACAAAGATTTTGGGCTGCCGGAATTACGTATTTGCAAATGCACGAGTTTATGTGCACTAGGCATTCAGTTGGATCCACTTAAATCCACTGGCATAGCGGTACCGTACCTAGTCGTATGTAGTGTATCGATGCCTGTGATAATACTACAGTGTAATGCACATTCTTTAATGACGCTGCCAACGTTGCAATGGCACTGCGCCAAAGGAAGCGCGCGGGCCGCAAAAGTGGAAATTTTTCCTCCTGTTCCCCTCCTTCCCGTCTCCCGAATCCCGACTTCCGTCTTGTCAGTCGCTAGCCCATCCCGTCCATCAATTCGTTTCATTTCTTCCATAGGTAGGTTCCAGGTCAGTTGGCCAATGGTTTCCGTTATCTTATCACAGGAAGCGATTCCAACCATGATGGAAAACGCGCGATGGTATTCGGAGCATTGCCTCAATCCGGTCACCTTCAACCTGGCTTCCAGCTCAACACTTGACTAGGAATCGTTCGAGGTTGATTTGCTCCCTTTTTTTTCCTCTTTTTTCTTTGTCAAATTTGCCTTGCAGCTATCAATACCGCAACCTCGACATGGAATACCCGGCCACGATGGCGGTTGGCGGCGCATCTTGGTAGTGACAGGACGGAATGGAAGGGCGGGCGGGATGCATCCATGGGCCGTCTTGTGGGCAGATGCTTCAGTTGAGCCAGGAACGGCCAGGGCCCTAGACGGCGGCGATTGACGAACCACGATTGTCCATGACCATGTGGCGCCCCGAGATCAGCTGGCATGATCCGCCTTGATCGGCTCCAGGATTCATCAAAAGGAACTCGATGCATCGTCACTCAGGCCTTGGCAGACAAAAGTCATTGAGGCTGAACGTGTACACTACACTACATACATACAACAACCACAACAACAACAGCAGCAACACCCCCCTGCCAACATCCGCTGCTCGATACTACCTACACTACACAGTACCGACGCAGGCCACGCCCGCACGCCCGCCTATACGGTCTATACGACCTGAAAAACACCACCACCGTCACCACCACCAAACCTCGGACACTCACACCCAGTACCTGTATACCGAATGTCTGCACCAAACAATGCCCATCACTCCCTCCAGTCGCCCAAGACCTTGTTTACATACCTCACCGACTTCATCCCGCCTTGCCCAACATGAAGTGGGAGCTATCGCCATGGACGAACCCTGGCAGTTTGTCGAACCTGAGACGCACCATTCAGCAGGACTCCAGCGGTCTGCGCGGATTGCGTCAACCTGTTCAACCAGACTAGTCCTTGTCCGGTGGACTTTGCGGTGTCCGAGACAATATCTTCATGTTTATCCGCAATCAGCCTAAGCGTGGCGCCTGTTGTGCAGTCCAAAATGGCTGATCGGTGTGAAGGCTTGGTTGGAACTGAGGTCCACCGTGCCTCCGTTCGTCTTCCTACATGTCTGGTGATGCATCTGGTCTTGATAGCAACACCATCCAAAGTGTCTCCCTGCCTCTCGTGCACACTGAACGCTTGCCCCTGGTCTAGCGGACATTCTGTCGTCTTCCGTACACGCACCGCATGAGTCTGGGACAACAGGGCTGTCGTCACCACGACTGGTTGCCCGGTGCTTGCTCACCCCTTGGGCTTTTCTGCAATGGAGACCCTCCATGAGACGAACTCAAACCGCCATGTAACACTATTTACACTTCATCTTGCTCATGACGGACTCTCACATGCATTGACTAGCCAGTGACAACCTCCATTTCACAACACAACTGCTAGTTCCCACCCTCGAGCGTGACGACAGCCGCCTGGAATGGCCATCACCGCAGTCGTCACTACAGGGCGAACGAGGCCAATGACAGGAGAGCAAAGGAACTGTGTGGCAGAGACACGAACCTAGGGTGCAGTTCGCTATACCAAGCACGTCGATCTATTGGGGAGGGTTATGGGGAAAAGAACATCCCCCCAAAGAAAAATTAAAAAAAATTAAAAAAAAATTGAGAAAAAAAAAATTTCCATTGCCTATAGGCATCACACACTGGCACAATACACGGGTTTCTGGATAAAAGGTCACATCGTGATCAACCTTGTCCCTCGCCATCCACTTTATTCGGCTTTCACTCGAGATGGGAGATTGTCGTTGCCGTGATAGTGGATGGTCACGTTTTTTGAAGGGTGCATCAACGGATGAAAACGCCCGGCACACTTACTACCCGAAGCATCGTCCTGCAGATCGTACATAGCGCCTACGACACAGCTTCAAGACCCCCCTCCCCCACTCTCGGTAATCGCCGTCTACGACACGCCCTCCATTATCTTCAACTGACTCTGTAGGCATGCGGGCCGTACTGGGTACCTACATGCTCCCCCTTCACCGTTCTAGGCAGACCGATGTTGGGCATCAAGGCAACCTCAGATCTCCAGCCTCGGTCCCCGCCCCCTCGTGTTGAGACTACCGTACACACCGTCGTCATGCTCTTGCGAGTCTCTTGTCAGAATCTGCCGAGTGGCTACAATAACTTCATGTTACTAACACCCCCCGATCCTCCATCTCATACCTCGGGAAGACACGTACTCAGTAGGTCATGGCTGGCGAGACTCGAACAGCCGACCCCTTATTTACATCAAAAAACAAGTTAGGAAAGACGATCATTGCTCTTCCATGGACATCGGATCATGATGCCATCCACTCCCCTTTCTCCAAGTGGAAAGATAATCTTCGCCTCGTTACTATCCTATTCATGCTTTAGTTGGACACTTTTTTGCAACACTTCAAAGGGTTGCGGGCACGCAGTATGCAATCGTTCCAGGCAACAACCCTGGGTCATTACCGCTTTTTGCTTTTCCATCGTTTTTACCATGTCTGTCTTGGCATCATCTTACCCGTCAACCTCATTCCCATTCCCATTATATGCCAATGTCTCAGACAACATGCAGATCATGCTTGTAATATGCTTTGCTTCGTTATTGTGGTGCTCTATATGCCAACTATTTACTGCCTTACACAGCGACACATGGCACTCCTTGCTTCTTTCATCCTGATTGTGGCAACTATCAGTTGTCTTAGTGCGGGAGGGACGGAAGGTCCCATATGTCGGTCAAAGGTACTTCTGAAGAAGAAAGAAGAACAAGAAGAAACATTTTCGGTGAGAATGTATCTAGCCACTCGCGACTCTCAAAACCCATGTGTTATGTTCCCCACTCATTTTACGAGCGGGCCGCAAATCTGCTTCTGGCCCGAATTCTCTTGCCAAACACAAAGAAGATGTACGGGAAAGGCATCATCGCCAGGGTAATGAAGGCGAGAAGGGCCGTGGCCCACTGGAAGCCCAGCTTCTCGTACATTTGAATCCCGAACAATGGAAAGGCAGCTGCATACAGGTGTCAAAAAGTCAGCACGAAGCCCATGTCGAGAAACAACGCGCAAGGGGCCATGGCGGATTGAACCCGGAAGATCCAGCTAAAAGAAAAGCGGCAGATGCATGTCCTGGGCGCTGCTGCGCCGGTATCACCAAGACACACACCGACACCCCCAACGCTGCATAAACGACACATACACCGGGGTCCATATTTCACTCAAGACTTACCTGCAAATGAACATCGTACAAGAGCATTTGTGGCTAAGGCACTCGCTGCGTATCGCGGGTATGCGTCAACCTGTATTCGAAACGCCTTCTTGTCAGCACTGCCAACTTTGCCCAATCTTTGTTTCGCTTTGTGACCAATCAGATGTCACCAATGACTCTCCATATTTCTCTGCCTGTATGGTGTGCGAACACGGCAGGGTAGTTGTCGCTTTGTACTTCACACCCCTTATTTTTATTCTCCTTCTCTTAACCGACACCCACACGAACCCTTCCTCACCTTGGTCATTCAAGTGAGCAAGTAGAGGTCGGGCGGCACGAGGTCAGGGGCGAAAAAAGCAAACTGAGAAGCAAAGTAACAACCTCGTTCAGCACTAAGCACAACATCATGTTTTGACATGACTTGACATGTGGGTGATGCTGACACTCTTCCTCACTTTGATATTCCCCTCATAGAAGAGGCGTTTCTTGGATTCGGGCCTGTTTTGGGGTTGGGATTGGGAGCGCAATCCACTTACCAAGAATGTGAAGATACCGGTGAAGGCGAACGACATGCTATATGCAAGACAAGTCAGAACCGGTTAACGACATCATGTAACTATGCAGACACAAGATGAACAACAACTGGGGGCGTGAGGGACGACGAAAGGAACCAAGTGGGAAATGGAGAAAAGAAAGAAGAGCGCAAGCGTTAGACCAGGTCCTGGAAGAGACGAGGGCAAGAAGGTAGCTAACCCCATTTCCCATCTTCAGCATCAACTTTGACCGAGCCATGACTAAGACTTTGGGTTTGGAAGAAAGACGGAGATGCAGAAACAGACAGATGAAGGGGGAAGGGTGGGGGGCAAAAACGCAAATGCAGAGAGGTTCTCGGTCGGTTTCTGCGGCAATCAGTTCGGTAGCAGGGCTACTACGCCGTCCACGTACTCCCTAACCACTTCCACCCCAGACCATGACCAGGGTTAGTCAGTGAGCCTAGGGAAAGAAGCCTGAGGGTGGGCGTCAGTTGACGCACCATCCTACATGCCATGTCTCTCAGACTCGCCCCCCTCTACACCCTTCCACGTCTTCCTCCCTCTCCACTGTTTCTCTCTCGAACACGCAAGCAATCGTAATATGGCTACCTCCGTCTTACTGTACCTTTACCCTCTTAGATCCCAAAGCTTGCTGGGGAGGGGAGGTGGACGAAGGGGGGGATATACCAAGCGAAGCACAGCGAAAAGGGAAACCCAAGCAAGTATGTACTTACCCCAGACCAAAGATCGACGACCCAATAATAGGCACGATCCAATGCACCCACGGATACGTGCTAAACCCAAACATGAACAGACCGCCCGTGATGAGCGGCGCACCCACAATCACGGGCGGCAGCTGGTCCTCAGGCTCGCCCTTCATGATCCCAGTCTTCTTGAATCGCTTCTCGGCCAGGCCATTTCTCACGCGTGTCCAAAAGGGAGTGATGCAGCCGGCCAAGACCATGGACACGCCAAGGCCCATGAAGGTGAGTCCGACCTGCCAGAGATTGAAGCCGTGGTTGGTGCGGAAGACGAGCGGGAAGGCACCGAAGAAAAGATACAGAACGCCCAGGAGAACCGCGGAGTAAATATCCAGGATGAGACACATGGGCTCAAGCAGGAGCAGCTGAAACGGTCGCAGGAGGGAGTAGCCAAGGGTGGAGGCGACGGATTTGGTGGTGCGCTCGATGGGGGCGTGGTAGCGGTTGTCGCCGGTGGTCTTCCGGAGGTCGGCGGCCTTACGCTTTAGGAGGATGGGGTCTGTGTAGAAAAAAGAATACATGGTGAGTAAGAATGTAAGTCAGGGGGTTTGTTTACTTTTTCCCTCTTTCAGTTTCCTTGTCTTGGCTACTTTCTCAGGGCCTGGTGTTCTTTTTCTGCTTCGTCGTGAGATCCGTTTGTGTTTTCTTTTCCTCGTTCCAGCCGCAAAGCCAGAACCGCGCCTCAGAAACGGTTGTTCGAGCCCTGGAAGTACGGACAATCACTTCATATGAAGAAAATGGAGAAAGACTTACGATATGTTTCCGGCACCAGCACCAACACACAAACCAGCAACACTCCGGCCCAAATAATCAAGAAATAATACGTCCATCTCCAGGTCGTGAAGGTGTTGATCAGACCTCCCACTAACGGCCCCGTCGCCGGTCCAATAAACGGCGACAGCGCAAAGATGGCCATGGGCAACTGAAACTTATCTCTGCTGAACAGATCGCCCACGGTACCACCGGACACACTAAGAAACGCACTGCCCGCCAGACCCTGAAAGAACCTCGCAATCACCATAGTCTGGATATTCTTGGCCACCGCACTAGGGATCAACCAGATCAGAAACCCGGCAAACGAGCAAATGTAGATGGGTCTCCGTCCGTAAAACTCAGCCAGTGGCGACCAGAAGGGTCCCAGCGCGATCCCCAGCACGAAGAACGAGAGGCCCAGTGTCGCTACTATGCGAGAGCAGTGGAACTCGGCGTTCATCTGCGTGTACGTAGCCGTGTAGATGGCCGAGGCGTGCGTCACGGCGAAGGAGCCGACGCTCAGCACCGCGATGATGATCCACTTCCGCCAGGTCGCCATGCTTCGCGGGTTCAGAGGGTCCGAGTCGCCGCCTTCCCAGCCGACCTCGAAGCGCTTCTCTTCATCGTCGTTGATGGTCTCGCCGGCGCCTGAGCGGGCTGCTGCTGCCGCCGCGTCGACTGCTTCCTCCGCTTTTTCGGTTTCGTCTTCTAGGTCGTCTACGCCGAAGCCGTTGTGGGAGCGCGAGCGAGATATGTGGCTGAAGGTGGTGTTATGACTTTGTCGGCTCGTAGGTCGGTGTTGGTTAGGGGGGTGCGTTTGGTGGGTTGAGATGGGCGCGAAACCGATGTCGTCTTCCGTCTGTGATGATAATGATGCGGAGTCGATATCATTCTCCTTCTCGTTGTGTCCGGTCGCCGAGCGGGCGACCTGGGGCGTGGTCGAACCGCTTGCTCCATGGCTACCGCCGAGCTGACCCTTTTCAAGATCTACGTCATGTGTCGGTGAGTTGATCTGAGTTGCTTCTGAGTTGGGTTGAATGGCGTGGTAGTTTTCCACCTTTTCCAGTTCGTTCATCGTGTGCTTCTAGCTGGCCTTGGTCGGCCTGTCGACGGAGAATATGTGGCTTGAAAATGTGAAGCAGTAAGATGAGCCGTGGATGGTTCTGGCTGATTTCTTTGTGCAATTTATATCAAGATTTTAAGTTGTCTTTATAGGGTAGCTCTTCGAAGATCCTAGGAATTCAATCTGGAACGAGATGATACAAGACGTTGTCGGCCCATAGGTTGTAGTCATCGCTGGTGTGCTCGGTAAAGGATCAAAGACTTCGTCGCTTTTTACACATTACTAGAAGATATGTTGCAAGATGCCAGTTGGTTGCGGGCCCGGGGATGTTGAAGGATGGAAAACGTAGGTAACTGAAGCGTAGGAACGGAATGAAAGAGCAAGTCAGAGACAAGAAAAAGAACAATGTGACAGCAGCGAACTACCTCTTTTTCTTTGCAAAAGAAGAGGGGCGACGGGGTCGGGGAAGGCTACCCCGGGTTTAAGCTTTTGGACAAGATCAAGGAAATAGTATCAGTGCAATTCCTCTCTACTGTGTACACTTGATGTCCCAAATGGGAATGGCACAAAACGTGGAAGGTGTGGTGTGCCTGACTAACCATGACAGTGACCCCATTTTTTTTAGCGGAGGATGGATGATTAATTGATGATGCGGTTGTCAAGTTTCCTTTTAGGCTTTGTCGGTGTTTCCTGGTTTTCTCACACCGCGCTTTGCTCAGTTAGTAAGCACAACTAAAAGATGCTGGAGAACATGCTACCGGGAGTGCGTTTTCCAGAGGATAAGTTCAGCTAAGCTCGGTTCAGTTCAGTTCCCAGTTGTTTGGATAGCTCTTGCTTTGTAAAAAAAGGGTAGGCTGGTCTGGCGGTCGAGAGAAACAATCAAGAAAACCGAGGAAGACGACGTCAAGAGAGCGAGGCCGGGAGAGAAGGGGGAAAGGGCCCATCGAACTGCGCTAACGTGCCGTCCTAGTGAGTGGTCATTGTCATCAAGGTGGGCCGAAGGCCGGATACCCAGGGAAACCATGACTGATGTGCTCGATACAACTGAAGGGTTCTTGCAAGATATCAACAGTTGGGACTTCCCAAATCAAAGATCAACACGCCATTCGCTAACACATTGTGTATGGTACCGGTTGATGGATAACAGGTTCGGTAGGGTAGATAGATAGGATGAGAAGACGGTCGGTTTCGCCGCCACGTCATTCATCCCATAGAGAAAAGGAGACGATGAATTGTTTGTACTGAAGGTAAAAGAGGTCCGAGAATAGGAAAGGAAAGATCGAATGTTGGTGTCTGCCGTCTGAGTCGGCGAAGGCTTGCCCACAAACTTAGAGGTGTCATGTGCCTCGCGTCCGACTGAGTCGCCTGCGGCTCTCACTAACGGCTGTACTACATTACTTGACTAGCTACACCTGTACAGTCGTCTTGGCTTCGCACTTGGGATGGCGGCTGTGTGGAAGTGGAAAGTAAGCGGCGGCCGGAATTTTTACTGAACAACTTGAACATCATCTATCATCGTGTACTTAGTCATCAGACATGATAAAGGAGGAAAACGTGATAGTGTCATGTGAGATGCTATGGCATGAAGACCGAATAATGGAAAAATGAAAAAAAAAAAAAAAAAAATTAAATAAATAAAARAATTAAAAAAAAAAAAAAAAAAAAATTTAACCGTGAACGAGATTCGGCATTGCAATGAAAGCAGCCTTGCAGAAGAATCCTTCGCTTGTAGCTGCCGAAGCCTGGCGTGCATTCCATGTGGTGAATTTGTGCAAGTTCGTGCGGGGAATCTTATCGCCGGCAGTATCCCCGGGGTAGGTACTACACTACCTAGTGACTGGCGGGAGGGGAGGGGCCGAGGGAGGCGAGAGCGGAGATAGCGTTTAGCGATCGGGGGATTGGAGATCGAAAAGGGACGGGACGGAATTGAATGCTCAAACAAGAAATTTCGGTGGTTTTGGCTGATGGGAAGGCGTGGAAGCTAGATGGATCATTGTAAGCAAGCTCGAATGACGTGATGAAATTTTGCCTCCTCAACACCGGGGTTGTTCGGTCTAATCGGGAATGCATTTACGCTACTCCAGTCAATCGTTCATTGATTTTGTACATCTCTCCCTACAGTAGTATTTTCGCTCTGCAACCCAGGATGCAGCATTGCACTCATACATTCCTTTTGGGCCCAGCTGAGTTGCGGAGACAAATATTCATCCTTGCGCGAGTGTGTCAATCCTTTTTCTTTTTGAGATTTCTTGACAAGAAGGGCATCACGTGGGCCGTAACTTGGACGTTTGTTAAAAATCGAAATCTTGAGGTACGTCGTTCCGGACACCAAATACTGCAAGGTAACAGTTCCCAATCGGGCCAGTTTTGGGTACCTGGATACTGCTCCCCTCAACACTACCCTGAAGCTTTCTTGCCACTTGATACCTCCTCGATGCTCGACACCAGTGCAGGGGTTGTGCAAGAAAGCTCGAATATCATGTACGACGAAACTAGGTACCTACACTAGCTACCTACTAGTTACACTTACACATCGCTTTCACGTTTCGCCAAACCTCCCCCTCTTGATGTCAACCTGCAGCAAATCAGACTCTTCACACTGGCTTGCGCAAGGCAGAGTAGTATTTAGCGAAGATGTGAGAGACGTTTGGGTCTGCGATCTCATCTCCATCCCGTTGCGCTTTATCACTTTACAAACGGTATTTTTGACTTGGAGGTGATGGAACATGTCTCAACCATCCTCACACCTGGGTCTCACCATCAAGATATCTCTAGAGCTGATATTGATCGAAGACGAACCAGAAGACGCAGGATATCGAAGACGGTGGACAAAAGAAAAGGACCCCACTAAAGAGAAAAGGACATACAACACCTGGGATTCGCTGGTCGTCCCCGACCCAACTACTAGTCAGGCGATTGGTAGCTTATCTATGGGAGAGCGGACGGGATCCCGAGTTTTCTACCATTTATGGTCGTATGTGATAGTCTTTTTTTGGAGTGGGCATTATCAAGCGCAAGGGAAACACCATCAGCAGAGATTTTGAGTCTGAGGTGTTCGGCATCCACAGAGACCCCTATCCACGAGAGATCATCGTCATGCGAGTAACTACAACCACACCATATAAGCACATAACTTCATTTTCATTGTAATTGAACTTGCTCGCCTGCTTAAATCCATCAGTCATCAATAAGACAGACCTTTTGTGTAAAGGGGTCAAGCATATATTTGGTTTCCTTGGCAATCCCTTCCATTACCGCCACCACCCATCCATATCTCGTCGGTCAGTGCCCATGCCTATGTCCGCGCCAGCGCCTCATGGCAACCCCGAAACTTTCCAGACCTTGACCGCCCCATCCACACCCGTGCTAACCACCGTACCTCCCCCCGTCCACGCCACCCCGTTCACGCCGTCCTTGTGCGCGTTCGGCGCGCTCGTCCTGCTCCCTGGCTTCGCCAAGCTCCAAACACAAACATTTGTGTCCAGCCCGCCGCTGACGGCATGTGTGCCGGTCTCGTTCCACGCGATGCTTAGCACGCGCGCCGTGTGGGCCGACCACCGGTCGGTTTCCACTTCCCACGGGCCAGAGCCACTGGTGCGGTAAACGACAATTTTGCCGGTCGAGTTTCCGGCCGCCAGGAACTTGCCGTCGCGGGAGAAGGACAGTGTGGAAATTTGAGCGGAGGAGTTGGTAAGGATGGCGACGGGCTGGGAGGAGAGGGTGCCGTCGGAGCTGGAGAGCGAGTGGATGCGGACTGTGTTGCTGTCGCCGCCCACGGCAATCACGGAGGCGTCCGTGGGGGAGGCGGCGATGGCAGTGGGGGTGAAGGTGGTTGGGAGCTCCGAGATGAAGTCGGGACCTTGGTAGACTTGGATGCCGGTGTGGGCGGCCACGACGACGAACTTGCCGTCGCTGGTGGTGGCGACGCCCTTGGGCTGGGCGGAGAGCTTGGTAGATAAGCCAGTGAAGGTGTTGGCGGACACGTCGACAGAGCGCAAAGTGTCGTCCCAGCCGACGCTGTAGATGGTGCCGCCCGAGGGGGGAAGGGCGAACTGAGTCACTTGGTTGGAGTGCGATTGGCCGTCGACAACGGTTCCGGTGCCCGCGGCTAGGTCCCAGCTCAGGACGCGGCCCTCAAAGCTACCCGTCAGAAGAGCCTTGCCGTCGGGGCTGGCGCCGAGGGCGGTGATGTTCTTGTTGTGGCCCTGGACAACGCGGATCGGGTTGGGATTGCCTGGGACCAGGTAGTTGAGGTCGCCATTGAGATTGAGGCTGATAATGAGCCCGTCGGTGCGGCCATGCGGCCAGACCACGCCAACTTGCTGGTCCGGGATGCTGACGCTGCCCTCAGGCCCGAACCGCCAGGTATCGGTGTTCTTGCCCGACTCGGCATCCCATACGCGAACCGTCTGGTCGGCGCTGGAGGTGACGAACCGCTTCGAGTCAGAAGCCCAGCTGATGCCATAGATACCGCCCATGTGAACACCCTCGCCGATCATCTTGGTCGGCGCGCCCGTCTTTCCATCGTACAGCTGGATCTTTCGGTCGGCACCGACCGTAACCAATGTTGCACCGTCTGGGCTGAATGCCGTACCGGTAACAAATCCCTTGTGCTCCGATGCCTTGTCGGCGAACTTGAAGGGTGCGCCGTGGAGGAAACACATGGATCCATCGTCCGACACCGTAGCCGCACGCAACGGCCGCTGCTGCCTTATGCTGACGGCATTGACAACCTTGCTGTGGCCCGTAACCTCACCAACACTGTTGCCGCTGTCAGCGGTGAAAGCATGGCCAAACCACTCGCGGCCATCACCAACGGCAATCACACGTTGCGAGTCGCCGTCCCAGGCGATATCGTTGATGCGACCGGAAATGATAGAGTATTCGCCCTTGGTGTTCTCGGCACCGACAGCGTCCCAGACGCGCACCTTTCCGGAGACATCACCAGAAGCGACCCAGAAGCCTGATGGAGAGAAGCGGGCAACGGTCGTAGTGGTCGTATGGCCAGTGTACTGGAGGGACTTGGATGGCTCGTCGATGGTGCGAACGAAGATGGATTTGCCGGACTGCGGGGTTTCAAGGTTGTATCTTGGTAAGCTCGAGTGTACCTACCTTGGCTGGCGATGGTGTTGCTGGCGGTGAAGAGACTTACTGCGTAGACTATGCGCTCGCCCTTGGGATCGCAAGAGAGCTGGGTGGCCTGACCCCGGGTCGTGGCGGGCGCAGCGGCCAAAATTTTGTCGATTTCGATGGGCATCTTGTTTTCCTTGATTCTTCTGTCGGTTGCTTCGTGAACAGCTTGGGGGCGCGAGAGTAAGTGATCGGCGAGTTATCGTTTGTTTATTATAGGGGGCTGTAGGTACCCAGCTGGGAGCTCGTAACCAGGGGAAGCTGTTCCAAGGTGTCACAAATCGGTATCAGATGGAGCCCATTGGAGCCTGGACAATGATGCAGTGGAACGCGCGGCGGAGAAGAGAACTGTACATGGATAGTGGAGTGGGGTTGGCGTCGCGGGGTAGCGCTGCCGCCAAAGCAACAGTATACTGCAGCGAGCAAGCAGGAACAGTGCCGGGTATTCCAGTCGGTCTGGATAGCCCGATTATGTTTCTGGCTAACAAGTTGAAGACTAGATTACTTGGTCCCGTTCTCATACGAGATGACGAGACGTTCAGATATAATAACTATATGGTTACTAAATACAGCATTTTACACGCTATGTCCGTATACAGTCACTCTACCTGCCGTGCTTTAAATGCGGCCTCGACCTTGGCTTCGCCAAATAAGGTTGCATTGCGCCAAGTCTACCTCACTAACACCCACAAGTAAAAAAGGGGTGTTTGTTGACAAGCGTCGCCATAGAAACACGCTTTCTTCCGATAGCTGTCTACGTACGAAAGAAGGACCACAGGTTTGTCTGGTGTCTCGACGGCTTATGGCATTGTCCCTCTGTGAATGTCTTGCATAGTGATGTTCCCTACTGTCGATCAAAGGTTTGTTTACCTAACATCTGGACACTTGCAGTTTCATATCAAAGTACTTAGACAATGGATGGTTCACTACAGGTAGGTAAAGATTGACTTGATGGCCTGAAGATGGCACCTTCCAACTGGAACAACGACGGAAATGGCTTACTACACGTCTAGGAAACACTATGATGTGAATGAGCCAGAGAACGGAGTGTATACGTCTAGTAGTATACTTCACCCGACCACAATAAGTCTGATACCACATTAGGTTCGCCATGGAAGCACGAAGTTATATGGCAAAACGCAAAGGACTAATCTTGATACTCTGCTTGGTGGCCCTGACAGCAATTGTGTATTGTTAAAAAATAAAAAGACGTTACTCGGATACCGGGAGTCGAACCCGGGGCTGTTGAGAGAGCAATCACTCCTAAGAAGTGAGAGTCAACGATGTTACCGCTACACCATACCCGATTTGGAATGGTTTCCGATCTTGCTGAATCAAACTCACGTTCGGTAGCCTATACAGCCCAAGACTAAAATGTTGGCTTCAACGTTCACTATGTTCAAGCAACCCTCCTTTTGGTCCTGGAAAGCCATACGCGCTGGCGCATAGTGTCAGAAGGCGGTTCAAGCCCTGGCGAGTATGGACCACCGTCAGTGCTGAGACTCGCACACCGTTAGTGGTTCAGGACCATGCCCGGCATCTTCACGACACAAAATACCATCCTCGAGGAGCTGGAAGTGATCTTGAAGGAGACGCTTTGTGAGAAGGATTCTCAGTAGAATCTCAAGGCACATTTTGCATAATTCGAACCTCTCTTTGCATGGCGCATCGCAGAACTCAATCCTGCCGGATAAGGTGTTGCGTAAGGATATGTCGACTACAGTAAGGCATCGTCTTTCCAGATATGGAGTCAAGTTGCTTTGGCGACAGCTGTCAGCCTTCCGAGGCGCCTGCATGCAAAAGGACCAAATTCTAAGATTCAGCATGAAAATTGAATCGCTGTGCAACGGGGAATAGACGAGCTTAATCCTGTATATCAATCTGCCGGAGGAGAAGATGGGAACAAGAAAGCAAGGGGCAAAAAGCTCAACCGCCCAGGTCCGAGTTCGAACTGACCAGCTGCCGCCTACGAGAATTGTACCACCAGTACCGCGTACCGGGCACTGATTTCCTGGCCTAACTACCGCTTGACCCAAGAGAGGATCTGGTAAACCCTCTGATCCCAATTTTACGCACCCCTGAGAGGAGTTTGAACTGGCTGGTCAGAATTGCCAGCCGCATTAGGTCCAATCAACCCCGTTCCATCAAATGTTCACTTTCCAAGATAGCGCCGGCCATTTTGCCCCAGGCTTCTCGAGGTTGAAGATGATCTGGTACTGAATGGTGTGAGACAGGACGAGAGGGCAATGTCTGCCGTAACTAATATCATGGTTCCTGCTGTGCTCGCTGTTGCCACGAGATGCACCCACATGGGACGTGAGTACGGTAAGGGTTTGTCGCCCTTATCAACATGCGAGTAGTAGGAGGCAAAGATTCGGTCAACCCTCCCGCGCTTGATGATGATGTCCTCGCCCGAGGCATATCCTAACGTTGACCTCGACAAGCGTTAACGCAACCTTTACCTGGTTCACAACATTTCAACCAGTTGACCGGTGCTCAATAAAGACACAGTGTTGGGCATGGAGGGCTTCAACGTGGGTTCGAAGATGCCGAGAGAGAATAACATACAAATTTCGATCCTCTGTATGTCATTGCGATGGTCTTCGGCGTGTCACATCTTGCTGAATTAGCGATCAAACGATCAAATACAGCGATGAATGGGCGATATGCCGGTGCGACTGTTTGAGTGAAGTGATGGTTGACGACACTTAGTCTGGGACCTGGGAAGGGGAACTAACGCAGTACATGTAATGCCTGAACCAAGATGTTGACTGGCAGACAAGAGGTAGCTACCAAACACGCATCCAGCTCACAAGTCCCGAAACCCTCTCTGCCGATAGTAAAAACTTGTAGTTCGCATTGGGTCGTAAATCAAGCCGAGCCAGGTAAGTAATGGAGAAGAAATTGGTCGAAAAACCATCGTCTGATGCAGAAGATTGTTGAGGATCTCAATAGATCTGCGTGAAGCTTTTCACGAGTTTCTTGCGCAGTGCATGGAAGTTCAAGTTCCTCCCAAAGTCCCAGGTTGTCACCTTGGCTCAGTGCACGAACAGGGTGGCACGTGCTTCCTACCTTACCTGCTTCTAGGAGCTGAGCAGTGCTGATCACTACACTCACGCCACCCCCTCTCAGCGTCACCCAGCCCAAGTTTTTGGAGAACCCCCGAATCCAATTCCCCATCAAAGCACATGGAGAAGACGTGACGGAACAGCTGCAGAAGGCCAAACGACTTTCTTCGCGTCGGACCAGGGCCCATCTTTCAGTCGATTGTGCCATCGTCAGCCCCATATCTCCGCGCAACAAACAAATCCTTTCTCCCAACAAGGTTCTCAAGGCTCTGCAAAAAGGCGGTGCTGTCCGGGTCAACTGAAAGTAAGTTAGAGTTGGGCTTCAAGGTCCCCGGCCCTGTGTCCAGTCCCCTCCCCATCCCTTACTCCAGCCAGGTCCCGTCTTTTCGAAGGTCCACGGGAGCGGACCCCTCCCCACTTTTGTATTCCTTTTCCTCCACCATTGCATCGGTGACCAACAACCTGACCACCTTGGCCTCGCTCTTACAGCCCGTTGCGCCAGCCTGACCCAAACCACCAATTTTCGATCACGCCCATCCAGGTTTCTCTCACTAACCTGCCAACTTCAGTTTTGTAAACGCCACCAAGGTCTGACCCTATTGCACGCGACACTATCGCGACAAGCAGTTCCCCAACCAAGCATACCTGCAACATGTCGTCTGTGGTGAACGAGGGGGAGAAACCCCAAGAGGCCGCTCAGGAGCAACAGGAGGAGCAGCAGCAGCAGCCGCCGCAGCAACAGGGGCAGGAGCAGCAAAACGCGGGAGACGATGTCAACGATGATGAGGTGCGCCAGCTTCGGCCTAAGCCCAGCGATACGATCCACCGTGTTTGCTTCCACGCGAAGTGCAGGCGCTAACACCAAGTAATCGTGAACAGGAGGAGATCTCGGCCATGAAGCGCCGTGTCGCCGAGATGGAAGAGGAGGCCGCCAAACTACGCGAGATGCAAGCCACTCTGGACCAACAGCATCATGAGCTCACCGAGAACAAGGAGGATATCGACAGTCGGAGCATCTTTGTCGGAAATGTCGACTATTCGGCTTCTCCTGAGGAGATCCAGGCGCACTTCCAGAGCTGTGGGTCTATAAACCGAGTCACTATCCTCCTCGACAAGTTTACCGGTCAACCCAAGGGGTACGCATTTCCTCTTCTTCCCCAGCTGATTACTCCCAAGTACATACACTGACTGTGCCATTCATCCATTAGTTACGCGTATGTCGAATTCACCGAGCCCAGCCTAGTCGCACAAGCCCTTGTTCTCAACGAGAGTGTCTTCAAGGGCCGCAACATTAAGGTCGTCCCCAAGCGCACGAATATTCCCGGCATGTCGCGTGGCGGTCGGGGTGGCCGGGGTTCCTTCCGCGGCGGCGGTCGCGGAGGCTATTTCGGTGGGCGGGGCGGCGGTTTCCCCCCCAGGGGAGGCTACCGTGGCGGCTACCGTGGACGCGGCCGAGGAGGCTACGCCCCTTACTAATTTTGGTGGTGGTTTGACAAACGGCACGGGAACCCGCATTCGTCAGGACCATCAGAGCCGTATGCGGCCCCTCTCTGACATCCGCAGACACTACCTGGAATTGTGAAGATGGGCTCGATCTCATCTGAGCACCAACATCAAGTAACCGGTGTACATGTTGCTCATGATTCATGGGAACGATTTTTCCCCCTTCGATGGCTGTAAGATTAGGACATATCAGCAGGGAAGAAGAGGAGGACACTTGAATGGTGGAGGAAGGGAAGGGCTCGTCATCTTGGCCTGTTTTTGCACCATGGGAGCAATGGGATTTTCACAGTTTTCATTTTGGCTGCGCGTATCGGCAAGGCGTCAATGGGTGGGAGGGTAAAACGAAGGAAAACGCCAATTCCATGTGCTCTTTATTTCTTCTTCGTTTCTCATGTCACGTTCAATTTTTGTATTCGCTATTTGGCATAGGCGCCGCCTACTACTTTTCGGTTCGACATTTGCTGTGGCTACTTATGCCTGCTCACGGGAATCATCAGCGAAGTTGCTTAATATGGGCTGTCTGTTACCGCTAGCCATCACCACACAATGACTAGCTTTGGCGACAATTGAAGCTACCACTTAACACTTCACTTTGCGAACATGTGCCTGACTTGGTGCAACCATGCTACATCATTCACACCGCTCCTGTTGTCCTAACACCAAAGAGAAAGAGATCCACGCATCGTGAGATGCCAGGTGCCGTCGCTTTGCCGCGAACCTGCCTCTCAGAATTTTCCACTGCGATTGAACGACTCTAAAATATAGAGGGCATCGATACCAATGACCCCTCAACAGATACCAACGCAAGGCATCTTTTGCTCCGATGAGGCCGAAGGCAGGTTGTGGCTAAATCCGAAGAGGCTGGGGGTTCATAAAGCATAGTACTAATCTAAGTAGGTAGAAGACGGAGCTACTGCATACGCGGATTGCGCATTCCTCTTTTTTTTTTTTTTTTTTTTTTTTTTTTTTTTTTTTTTTTTAGAAGTGTCGAACGAAGGGCGCTCCACTTCTTCTTGTGTCGTTTCAATGAATAACGACAGCCACTACACTAGTACTTACCTCTATGGGTATGCCTCCAAAAACTGTCCGCCGTCAATAGCACCTCGACAAAAAAAGAGAACTCCGTTGGAAACGAATCCATAGATGTAGTAACGCTCCGCAGTTCCGTCGCAAGCGAGGGGTATCAGAACCTCGATGGAGATGACCGGCGTTTATGTCAGTGATGTTCTATTGTTGGAACAACAGCGTCTCGGCCGGCGGCAACGGGGGTACGTACTGGGATGCGCTACAGTAGCAAACGCCTTTTTGCACAGGCACGGTGCATCGTCGTTATGGAATGTAGAGGTAAACTGTTCAACTTTGATGATCGACCGCCTCTGGAGGTTTCTTCAGAGTTTAGAGTTTGGTACTGACTTGATATCTGGTAAAAATACACTACTCATGATCATGACTGATCATCCCCGATCGTTGGATACCTTTAGGAGTTGCTAGGAACAGGCTGCTTCTGCTACATCTTGCCCCCTGGCGCACTGGAGGCACCTTGGAGCTTGGGGCGGTTGGTGGAAGACCTTTCCTACCTCCAGTCATGGCAAGGCATTCGGGTCAACTGTTTGAACTCTATATCGATCACTGAACCGCGATCCATGGGATATCTTCATCCCAGGGCATCATCTCCTCTATCTAAAGGCACAGAACTATGTGATCCATGTACGTCAAGGTTACTCTATGAATGACCCAACCATTGCAACCTAAGAGTGGAAGAAGTCCCGCACTGTGCGCACCTTCCGCTTCAGTTCTCGCTCTTTGCAGGCTTCTGCTACTGAAGTTCCCGTCCTGGCCTTGAAGTGGCCACTTGTTAATGCGATACCTGAGCTACTAACTCAAAAGTGAAGTTTCTCACACAAAATATGCTAGGTCAGCCATACCTTCTGTTAAAGCTCTTGAGCCATTCGATCTTCTCACCTCCCTAGGTACATACGGAGTCCCTTCTCATTCAACTCGCTTCGACTGTCCAGTCAATTTCTTGGCTTGGTTGCACCAGTGCACCTTTGCAACATCGCAAGACGTCCAGGTTCCTTGGTCGTTTTCCCTCCCATCCTTTGGCTGGCCGGGGTTCTACAATCCGTCGGTTGCAACGAAGAAGTTCTTGAGCCCTTCGTGGGTTTGGTCCGTCAGATTGATTCGAGCTCACCCACCCGCTACTTCCAGCAGCTTCACCGCGACAAAAAACGACAGCATTAAACCTCAACATTTCCACCTTTACCAGACGAACCTAAGACATCCGAGTCTACACTAGTACCTACTGGTTGATCCACAGAAGTGGTTTCCTATCAGACCTGCCTTGCCGACTTCGCTTGTACCGAGTATAGTATTAGCCACAGCCGCCCAACCTTGGCCTCAGGTCTTGGATTGCTTGGCCTTTTCAGTCTGCCTTCCGCCGCCGTCACTAGTACCTGACAGCGTAACATACCCAAAGCGGGGGGCCCGGCTGGCCACACACCATTCACCAAGAGCAGCACAGCCTCACCACCTCCGGGCGCTCCCAAGAGTCCCTCTAGCTTCCATCTACCACCTACTGCCACCTACGGAATTTCATCCACCCTGCCGCATCCATTTCCTTGCCAGTGACTGTGCGTTTTCGTCAACATCAGTGTCCATCACAAAAAAGAGTTGGCCCTTTTGCATCCATCATTCGGCCTGCTTGTACCATCGTCGACCCGTCCTCCTTTCATCCCCGCCCCGCCTGCATCCAGCCGAGAGTCCTCGATCCCAAACGAGCGAGAGCGACCGATCACGCGAACCGATTGCGACCAGCCTCTGCTTGATCTAAGAAACGAGACGAAAACGTAAAGCCCCGCGTGCAAGTTTGTTGACGCGCTCCGTCTGCGACAATGACCAGCAGCCGGGACTCGGGGCTGCCGGCGTAAGTCTTCCCACGACCAGATTCTCCATCTACCCATCTTGTCTGCTTCGCGTCGCCCTCAGGGACGCCGGATCATAAGAGAGAACAGCTAGCTAACGACATCCACGATTAAAGCCAGCCCAATCTCCGCGTAACAAGTAACCAGCCCCTGTGCGACGAGTGTGGCCGATTACAAACCGGTGTACTAACATGCCGCTCTAGTCATCGCTGCCGATGGTCTATACAAGCGCGATGTATTCAGTATGTTTCTCCCGTGGCCAGGTGTCATGCATCTTCTAAGCCACCTTCAGGCGGCATGTGCTAACCGCATCATCATCACAGGGTTTCCCGACCCGTTCGCCGTCGCTACCATCAACGGTGAGCAGACAAAGACCACCCAGGTCTCCAAGCGCACCTTAAACCCATACTGGAACGAACATTTTGATTTGTAGGTTCGGCCCTTACTTACCTCAGATTTGGCAGCTCAAGGACAGGCTGGCTAATAAAACGTAGCAAAGTGAATGAAGACAGCATCTTGGCTGTCCAAGTGTTCGACCAAAAGAAGTTCAAGAAGAAGGACCAAGGTTTCCTCGGAGTCATCAATGTCCGGATAGGGGACGTAATAGAACTGGCTCCCGATGCAGAAGGTAAGATTTCACTCCAATTCACCTATGTTTGCAGGTTTACAGCGCAAGCTAGAACTAACATGCCTCGCACCCACAGATCAGATGCTCACGCGGGACCTCAAGAAATCGACTGACAACCTCGTGGTGCACGGCAAACTTATCATTAACCTATCTACTAACCTCACAGCAACTATGAGTCGCCTCGGTCCCCCTCCATCTTCGAGCAGGCCATCACTACTTACTCCTCAAAGTTCGGTCATTTCTAACGACCGAGCGAACGAACGTCCTTCATCAGCCATGTCCGGACCTAATGGAACCGCCAATAACCATATGACTTTGGCAAACCGACCCGCTAGCCTGGCTGTCTCGTCGTCATCGACAGCCCCGACCCCCGGTACAAATGGAACAGCCCCAACGAACCCGTCGACCCTCGTTCCGGCGCAAGCCAGGCACCATAGCACGCTCAGTCCCTTCGAAGATTCAATGGGAAGATTACCAGCTGGCTGGGAACGCCGCGAGGATCATTTGGGGAGAACATATTATGTTGATCATAATTCACGGACCACGAGCTGGAATCGGCCAACTGGCACAGGGGCGGCCGAAAATCGTACCGCTGAAGCCAATACTCAAGTCGAACGTCAACGGCATCAGAACAGAACACTTCCCGAGGACCGCACTGGCGCCAATTCCCCCACCCTACAGCAGCAGCAAGCTGCCGCCACCGCCAATGCTGCCACTATGATGCATACCGGTGCGACAACACCCGGAACCGGCGAATTACCTGCTGGTTGGGAGCAGAGGTTTACCCTAGAAGGAAGACCCTACTTTGTCGACCACAACACGCGCACTACTACCTGGGTCGACCCTCGACGCCAGCAGTACATTCGTATGTACGGTGGACAGAACAACACGAACGGGACCATCCAACAACAGCCCGTGTCCCAGCTCGGTCCCCTGCCTAGCGGTTGGGAGATGCGGCTCACTAACACGGCTCGCGTTTACTTTGTGGATCACAATACCAAGACAACGACCTGGGATGATCCTCGTCTGCCTTCGTCGCTCGACCAGAACGTGCCGCAGTACAAGCGAGACTTCAGGAGGAAGCTCATCTATTTCCGTTCGCAGCCTGCTATGCGGATTATGTCCGGGCAGTGTCACATCAAGGTCAGGAGGTCGCACATTTTCGAGGATTCGTTCGCGGAGATTTCGAGGCAATCGGCGACCGACCTGAAGAAACGATTGATGATCAAGTTTGACGGCGAGGACGGTCTCGATTACGGCGGTCTGTCGCGCGAGTTCTTCTTCCTCCTTTCCCACGAAATGTTCAACCCCTTCTACTGCTTGTTCGAGTATTCGGCCCACGATAACTACACTCTCCAGATCAACCCCCACTCGGGTATCAACCCTGAGCATCTTAACTATTTCAAGTTCATTGGCCGGGTTGTGGGTCTGGCGATTTTCCACAGGCGATTCCTGGATGCCTTCTTTATTGGCGCTCTGTACAAGATGGTTCTCGGAAAGGCTGTCAGCTTGGCGGATATGGAGGGTGTGGATGCCGATTTCCATCGGTCTCTGCAGTGGATGCTAGATAACGACATCACCGACGTTCTTGACGCAACCTTTTCTACGGAAGACGAGCGGTTCGGCGTCATTACGGAAGAGGATCTAATCCCTAATGGTAGGAACATTGCGGTAACCAACGAGAACAAGAAAGAGTACGTCGAATTGATGGTGAAGTGGAGGATCGAAAAACGCATTGAGCAACAGTTCCGGGCGTTCAAGGATGGCTTCCATGAGCTTATTCCGCAGGATCTGATCAACGTGTTCGATGAGCGCGAGCTTGAGCTGCTGATTGGTGGTATTGCCGAGATCGATGTCGACGATTGGAAGAAGCATACGGATTACCGTGGTTATACCGAGTCAGACGAGGTTATCCAGTTCTTCTGGCAGACTGTTCGATCGTGGGATGGTGAGCAGAAGTCGAGATTGCTCCAGTTTACGACCGGTACATCCCGTATCCCAGTCAACGGATTCAAGGATCTCCAGGGTAGTGATGGTCCTCGCAGATTCACGATTGAGAAGGCAGGAGAGATTACGAATCTTCCCAAGGCGCATACTTGGTACGTATAATAAGGAGACGGTGACAAGACAAGGATCTTAGCTAACAAGTTTTTTTCTTTGCAGTTTCAACCGGTTGGATCTGCCACCGTACAAGTCTCTGGAGATGCTGCAGCAAAAGCTTACAATTGCTGTGGAGGAGACTATGGGTTTCGGACAAGAATAAAACGACAAAAACATGGGCGATGAGTTGTGGACAAAGGGATGAATATGGTGACATGGGATATGGTGGCATGGCTGCATGAAGGAAAGAACGGTACTGCTACGCGAGTATTGGGTGGCATGCTTCGAATTTTATGATAGCATCAGCTCTTTTTCTTATCAAATTATTTGTCGACCCTTTTGTTGGTTTCTCTTCAGTTTGGTACGAAGTTCATTGGCGCCGGGAGACTACTAGTGTTACCTCGCCCCTCCCCGATGCACAAGAGCTGTATATAAATAGATTGTTTGTTTGTTATCAATCCTTCACGTAATGAGCTTCAGCATTCTGCTACTTGTATACGTAAACGTTTGTTGATGTGATGGGGTTAGGCAATACCAAGTTCGTAGATACAACAATTACCCGGGCGAAACAGAGGAGGACGTTGTGGTTTATGCAGTTCAGGAACGAGGAGATGAGCCATGAATTGACTGCGTACATAGTACATACACTAGACATGATATGATGTTCCACTATTAAGGGATCCATACAATGTGCGTCATCACGTAGGGATATCGGTGTTCGCTAAGCAGTCGATACTGCAGATCATCCCGGCTGTATAAGTGATCCTGGTTCTGTAAAGCATATCCGCTCCTTGACGTTTGGCTTGCTTGGAAGTTCACTTGATGAATTGAGAGCCCGGTCAGACCTGGCCGGGCGGGCACTTTGGAAGACGTTGCGCAACGGCTCCGGCAGTCCGGTTAATATTCGCCGCCGGTGCGGGGGGTTCCTGCATTATCGCACGCCAGATAAACGGGAAATCTGGATGCATGATAGTGACATCGGGGCAAATGTCCTTCTCGTCTTTCCGAACTGTTGACAAATCTAATCGGCACATGTTGTGTAACTCCGACGCTCCTTTGAGGGGAATGATCTTTATCACATTTTCACCTTTACTCATTGCATCTGTATCAAAGCTGCCAATACTCGCCGCCGCCGCAAAGAGACAGCGCAAGCTGGTCACAACCACCAAAGCACCAAGACCCAAGATCGAGAACCTGCATCCCAAACGTGACCACCCAAAGTTACATGTCCACTCGAGCCATTCAACCCTGGAGAAAGACGACAAAAGCAAATGGCGCCATCAACCCCCGGCTCCCCAGGAGTCCTCTACTGGGCCCCCCGCCTCTCTCTCGGCGCCTTAGCCATCGCCTTCCTCATCCACCTCAACCACCCCGCCTCCTCCCTTTCCCTCTTCAGCCCCAACACCATCTTCAACTCCGACTCTGCCATCACAGCAAAAACCTACTGCTACACCTCCGTCCTGACCTCCGCCGGCTCTTCTAGAGAAGCCGACTGCTTCTCCATATCCCCCGATGGCAGGTTTACCAAGGTGTTTCACTCGGCGGAGGATGTCTTGATTGTGGGGGATAATGACTATGTCAATGAGGTTGGGGGGGACAACATGGTGGTGGAGACGAAAGCGGGACATGTTATCCCGGGCATTTGGGATGGCCACGGACATCTGATTCAGTATGGAGAGTTTTTGCATTCGGTGGATCTGTTTGGGGCGAGCAGTGTAGAAATGGTGAGGGAGAGAATTAGGGGGTATTTGAAGGAGAGGGAAAGGGAGGGGAGTGATGTGGGGAGTAAGGAAAACTGGTAAGTTATTGTAAGGAGTGAGTGATTAGATTGGGGGACAGAATGAGGGGGGAGAGGTGTACTGTGTGTTGTGCGGGAGGAAAAGTGGAAGGACGGCTGGCTAACTGACTTTGATACATACGTAGGGCAAGAGGTGTTGGTTGGGATCAGATGGTGTTGGGGGAGATGCCTAGTGCTGTGAGTATCTGTCGCGTTTCCGAAGGAGAAATCAACGAAAGGGTTGCTAACAAATCACCCAGGCCATGCTCGACTCCGACCCAGCTCTCAAGGGCAAATACATCATGCTCGACCGCGTCGACGTGCACTGCACCTGGGTCTCGCAGGCCATTCTGGATCTTATACCTGCCGAATCGCTTCCGGAGGAGGTCCCCGGTGGCGAGATCATTCGGGAACCGGGCATGGGAGTCTTCTGCGACAACGCCATGGACATTGTCACTTCACTATGGCCCAAGCCCGACGCCGAGCGCAAGAAGACCTTTCTCAGATCTGCCATGAAGGAGCTGCACAAGGTCGGTTTGGTCGGCATGAACGACGCCGGCGTGACCCCGACCGACCTGAAGGTGTTCGACGAAGCCAGCCGGCTTGAAGACTGGTGGACTCTCCGCGTGTACGCCATGGTTGAGTGCGGCGAGCGTAACGTCTTCTGCCCGCTCGAGGCCGACTCTGTCAGAACCCAGCACGAAGACGGCATGCTCACCATCCGCAGCGTCAAGCTCTTTGCCGACGGCGCCTTGGGATCCTGGGGCAGCGCCATGATCGACCCTTACTCCGACAAACCTTCCACCCGTGGCTCCCTGCTCGTCAACGGCTCAACCCTCGAGTCTCTTGCCCGCTCTTGGTCCAACGCGGGCTACCAAGTCAACATTCACGCCATCGGCGACCTGGCCAACCGGTACGCCATCGACGCCCTCGAAGCCGCTCTCAAGGACGCCTGCGATCTTTCCGATGGCAAGACACTCAAGGACTGCCAGAAAGCCTCCCACCGCTTCCGCATCGAACACTCACAAATCATTCACCCCACCGACCAAGCCCGCATCCGTGACCTTGGCCTGATCCCCTCCATCCAGCCCACGCACGCCACCTCGGACATGGCCTACGCCGAGTCCCGCTTGGGTTCCGAACGCACCGCCACTGAGGCTTACCGCATGCGCAGTTTGATACACGAACTGGGAGTCCAGCCTGTTTTGGGGTCTGATTTCCCCGTTGAGCCGCCCAACCCGTTTGAGGGCATGTACGCGGCTGTAACAAGGAAGAATCCCCACACGGGCAAGGGAGCTGATGGTGGCGATAAGGGGTGGTACACTGATGAAGCATTGAGTCTTGAGGAGGCGCTTGCGGGGTTTACCAAACGGGTGGCAGGCGGGATGTTTACAGAGGGGAAGACGGGTGTTATCGAAGAGGGCGCATTTGCGGATTGGGTGGTGCTTGATGAGCCGTTGGAGGTGTTGGCCGCTAGGGATAATGGGGAGGGACTGAGGAAGATCAAGGTCAGGGAGACATGGGTTGGGGGTAGGAAGGTATATGATCGAGAGGAGGAGGTGGAGAAGAAGATAGTGAATAGCGGGGAGGGGGGGGTGAGGGAGGACTTGTGAAGGAGTTGTGAAGAAACTGTGAAGGTGAGAGTGAAAAGGAAAGACAAGGTTGCCAACATGGATGATGTGATATATGATGGGTGCTATGACTGGATGACGTACACTACAACGAGGGATACACGACAATAGATACAAGAGTTAGTGTTAACTAGACATCAGACGTGGTTTTCATTTTTATTTTGTCGAATTAGAAAAGATCTGTGTCCAAAAAGACTACGTCGGCGTCCCTCCACTATCTGTTTTAACCATCTCAGCCATCTCCAGCTTTCCCCACAGGAAGAAAAGGAAGGTAATCTCTATTCCTCATCTTGCTCAAACTGTCATGTCTCAGCTTCCCATCTCTCGCGCTTATCATGAGAAGAGCAGTAAAGATGCTGAACATAGTCAAAGATTGCCAATGAGCCGAAGACCAAACTCGCTTGCGATCTGTAGCTCTACAAGACGAACCTATGCATCAATCATCCTTCATTAGTAACATTCATTAAGTAACAACCACACTACCCCACGAAACCCCCTCGACCTTTCCTTAAGCAGCAAAAGCCTGAATCTTCTTGATTCTCTCCTTGGCCTCTTCCCTCAACTCCCTAACAATATCCCCGGCCGACTTCTGGTCCTTTACCAGACCCACACCAGTTCCACTGCACATAGACATACACCTGTTAGCAGACACCACCAACAGTCGTTTTGCAAGAAAAAGGAAAGTACAAAGAAAAAAAAAACATACGCCCAAGTCACAGCCCGCGAGTTATCCCCAGAGCTCGCTGCCTCCTTGAACTTTTTGTGATTCTCTTCAAAGGGGACACCGGCCGCGTGGTCGTCGTAAGAGGCACCGCGAACGGCTCGCCCGTCGTAGACGTTGTGCCAGATTGTGTTGCTGTTGATTTGGTCGTGAAAATGAGATCTGTGATTTGGTTGTGAGTCGGCTGGATGTGCAGTTCAGGGTGAATAAAGTATGACTAACTTGACAGTGTTGAGACCACCATCGTTTGTCTCGAGGATGAGCTTCCTGCGGAACTCGGGGGTGGCAGCTTCGGTTGCTACGGTGAACTGAAGGAAGGCCTGTCAGTACTTCTTTTTCCACCCAGAGGGAGGGGGGTTGGGGATGGATCTGGTGAAGAACTCACCCTAGTACCCAATACCACACCCTCGGCGCCTATTAACCAATTCAACCCGGTAGTTAGCACGTTATTGTCCATCTCCTTATATTTACGCACCATTCATCCTCATCCATTTTTCACGTCACTTCCACAGACAACACAGAGAAAAAACTCACCAAGACCAAGCGCCCCTACAACTCCCCTCCCATCCGCCACACCCCCCGCCGCCACAACCACCACCTCTCGTTCCTTGAACTCTCTGTCAAGCATATCCCTAACCTCCGGGACCAAACTTACAATCCCACTCCCCCTAGCAAGCTGATGCCCCCCCGCATCTATCCCTTGCGCAACAATGACATCTGCGCCATCTGCCACCGCCTTCCTTGCATCTTTCACCGTGCCCACTTGAAAGAATACCACGAACCCTGAAGCGTGAAGAGCCTCGATGATTTGCTTTGCTGTTCCCTTTGCGCCAGGTTCCGAGGAGGACTCAAAATCCGGGTCGTTGGCGAAGAGCCAGACTGCTTGCGGGGAGTGTTCGATCAGGATGGGCAGGACGGTGTCGGTTACGTGGGGGACGGAGATGGCGTGGGTTAGGATAAGGCCGACGCCGATGGCAGGGAGGGGGGTGAGGGGGCGGTCGGTAAGACCAAGGCGGCTGCGGGCGGCTGCGAGTTCGGTGGAGAGGGTGGCTAGGTGGGAGGAGCCGGGGCGGAAGTCGGAGCCGCCGGCAATAAAGCCTGGAAAGGTTGCGCGATGGTGTTAGTGCTGGGGGTTATAGATGAGAGGGGACAAGATGAGATGGTATCAAGAGAAGGGGAGACGAACCAAGACCACCTGCTTTGGATACCTCGGCCGCGAGAGTGCCGTTGACGATGAGATACATGGGGGCGCTGATGATGACGGGGTTCTTGGTGGTGGGGAACCAGGAGTTCAGCTTCGTGAGGGCCGTTTGCGCGGACTCCTCCTTCTTGCTGCTGTGGCCTGGGAAGTGCATGTTGACTGGTAAAATTAAATTGAATTCGACTCCAAGTGTCTCTGTTGGTGGTGGTGTTGTTATCGTTGGTGAATAGTCATTTGCGGAACAGAGTCACAAGTGAGGTGAGGTGCGGGGTGGCTGTATGCTGATATATAGATACTCCAACTCGGCGATGAGGTTCCTCCGCGGAGTTGTACATACTCACACCACAACTCAAAGTGTGGAGAAGGCTCACTCCAGTCTTATTGTATACGACAACAGCCGATCGCTTTCCGGTCGGTATGTCGAGTGACTTACGACTTTTTCGAAAACTTGTTGTACTACTGTACGATTTCCTGATTGGGATGTTTGGTATGGGTCCGGACGCGGGGTGAATTACCGAGGAGAAAAGGTGATTCAAAACTGCACCGTTCTTTTCCCTGCAAGGTCTCTCGGTCATACATTTAAACATTGACAGATGAAAGGTGAACGTATGGTACTGTCTGATTTGGATCAGTCATCATATGACTCTATCTTGCTACAGTAGATGACGTTGTGGGTCTGATACCCTATTCCGCTGTCTGTCTATTCAATGTTGTCCTTTGCGCTATCCAAGGCCTTTGGCACAGAGATATGTGCCATGCATGAGTTGCTGTATACCGTTGTCGAGAGCTTCAAGGCTCCCGTCTCCCTTGGGCCCTTGGCAAAGGCGATATACTGTCACCTGCATGATGGCATAAGCATCGGCAACCATCAGGGCGCCTTTCCCACCATCAAGACCAACAATATCGCATTGCCGACGCACGCCACTACAAAGGTCACCCACACCGTAACCTCTCCTACCATTGAAGGTGCTTGAAACTCGTGCCTCGAATTCCACATGCACAAGGCAGCGACTGCCGTACCGAGCGAGGTGACGATCCCGACTGTCACACCAGCATCCACCTCCAATCTCATCTTGTGGCGCCCCGTCATGATCAACATTGTCGCAATACCCATCAGAACAAACGTGACCAGGTAGCAGCCCCAAGTGCCCCAAAACAACGTTTCGTCACGACGGCGTGCAATGCGTTGTTGTTCTAGGCTTCGGTAGCCGGACTCTATGAACTCTTCAGAAGACGCATAGCCGTAAGAGCCTCTTCTCTCGGCGCGCCCGCGACCACGGCGAAAGCTTTGTGGAGGCGAGTTTGTGAAGCGATCGCTGACATTGTCCTCGTCGATGTCGGTGTCGATGGGGGCAACGCCAGGGGGGTATGTGAAATAGCTGGGCGGCGCGAGGGTAGCAGCATACCGGTCGGTCGACTGGGTTCGCGAGGATCCCAGTAGAGGCTGCTGTTCGGTACTCTCGTTTGCGCATGGATCTGATGTTGTTTCCTGACCACGCCCCATGATCTTCTTCATCGGCGACGAGATCCAGTTCATTATGCTGCTTACACCAGGAAATCTCATCTCTTCATCCGGGTTGATATAGATGGCATATTCATCGCAACGGTCGTCGCCGGCTTCGCTGCCGTGGTCGTATTCATTCCAGTATCCAGTCGGGGCACCATCCTCGGGAACAATGGCCACGCTAGGCAGGAGTCGTGGTTCCCCAGCGCGGGTCGGGCGGGTTGGCGTAGCGGGCTGAGTAGGTGGAGAGGAACTGCCACTGCGACTCGAATCTCTCGGTGAGGCAGCGCGTATCGTCTGTAGTAAGTTTTCGTATTGTGACTGAAGCCGGGAGAAGTCGCGCTTGGTGAAGCTCTTGGGGTTCGCCAATATGGTTTCCCTGAATCGCGAGCCGAGGGTTGCCGAGCCCGTCCATTTCCGGTACTTCTTTAGAATCTTGCGAAAGGCGACAGTGTGCGCATTGACAAAGCGCTGGAGGGCGTGGATCTCATCACCACATTGTAGCAATTCTTGTTCGTATCTTGCGAATTGGCGCTGTCTTTTGGACGAAGTGCGTGCTTTCGTAGAGGCAACGCATCGGACAATATGGGCGTGTATTCGGTTGGATAAGTGTTCTGGCAACGTGATATCAAGATGTTAGTGATTCGCGGCCGGGAGTTTAGGGGAATATAGTGGCAATGTGACGAGCTAAACATACGAAGACGGCGCGCTATTTCGTCCGCCTTGCTTGATACAAACAGGTCGACACGATCATGTTGTCGGCAAAGCTCGTCGTAGAGGTCGTCTTCAAACTTTGAGAGTGCGGCGGCTTGGTGGCCTGGAATGGCAATTGCGGTGCCCTGGGACCGGGTGGTGTGCGCCTTGATGTAGTGTTTCAGCGAGTTGTAGTCGATGTTATCTGTTCGGTTAAAGTTAAGATCAGCAGGCACTCTTTGGTGAGATGTGGCACATTCATTAGCAAAACCGGCGGAACCAGACGGGGAAGGACATACGGATTCGCCATTGGGGGACAGACTCCCTGTCAAATTGCTCCCCGAACTTCATTCCTGGTAGATGTGGTGGGCTGTAGTGGTGGTTGTGCGAGTGTAGAGATTGGCACTTGTAATGCACGTATTGCGGTGGAGGGAGGGTAAGAAACGTTCTTTCACAACTTCACGTCGTCGAATCCCGTCTTGGGAGTGGTTACACCCGCTGGCGTCAATGTATGGGGCTCGGTGGTCTGTCTCTCTCTCCAAAACCTGCTTCTCCTTTGTGCTTTTGTCTTGATTCAAGTCGACGCCAAACGCAGTGCAGAAAGGGCCAGAATGAGATCTGTAGTGTAATGACGATGTTGTTGGAGGGGGGCAAGCGGTTATATGCACAGATAAGAGAGGTACAACTGTCGGTCCGCGGCGTCTCTTGCAACCAGCGGCACTGTGGCTATGACGAAAGTGTGGGATCAAAGCTTTGATCGCTAGCGGAGACCGTCCGGGGAATGGGGACTGGATAGCCCAGGGTGTTGACTGTTTTGGGATCGTACTAGGCGTCGTGATAAGGACAACCGGGGGACCGTGTGGGCTTGGAGAAGACGGTGAAGTTTCAGCTGAGCGATCAACACCAACACTTCAGGTTCGTTTCGGATTGCTGGAGACGGAAAGTCGCTAAACTGGATAGAGTGGTCTAGTGTAGAAAGGCTGGCCAACGGTTGACTGCTGGTTGCGCTTAGCCTTCAGTGTAAACGGCGAACGAAGGCTTCAAGGAATGGGCGGGGAGCAAAAAGAGACGATGACGAAGACGAAGGAGAAGAAAAGGAAGAAACTGAGTGACGACAGACCGAATCTAAGAAAGAGCCATCAAATCTGAGACAAGCAGACAAGATAATAAAAACTGGAGTCACAGGCCGAAGAAAAGCCAAGGAATCAAAAACAAGAAGGTCCATCCACTGCGCTACCGCCGAGAGAGAGACCACCTGGGGCTTCCACTCGAGCTTTCTCAGTGGGTCTTTCCGCCAGGCCAACCCGACCTAGGCAGCCCAGCCCAGCCCAGCCCAGGGGGGGGAAGTCAAAGTTGCCGTCAGGGCCGGGCGGTTTTTTTTTTTTTTTCTCTCTTTTTTTGGGGGGGGGTTTTTTTTTTTGGGTGGAACCTCGAGGTTTCCCGTGGGCTCTTTACACTACGACGTAACAGAAGTGGAGATGAATGCAACTGAGTTGTTGGTTCCCATCCTCTGCAACCATGTCCGCTTTTTATTTTTCAGGAACTTGATTCAGTTCCTGGTCTCCCGTGTTTACCGCCCCGGAATACGGTCTTTGATTGGTACGGTTCCTTAATAGTTCCACCGTGGTCTAGATTCATCGGCCCTGTCATAATTCAGTAAGCAAGCACGTGCTTGCTACTTGTCTTGTTACTCGGAAAGATACCCTCGGGAACGGTCACACTTAGACCTCGAATCTTCCTCCACCTCTTCCCTTCTTTGTTCGGATAAAAGGCACGCGACCAGAGTCTGGAGGTAAGCGATAGCCCTGCTGCGTCACAACGTCTTGTCATCTCTGTGTTTACCTCATCCACAGGCGAGCGTAGTGTAGAGCGATCGACTTTCCGTGTCGAGGAAGAGTCTATCACCGCCCGACTCGTTTGCTTCGTTCTACAGATCAATGTTTGAAAGTTTGTCAGCGCGAGACGTACAACGTCTTCAGACGAGGGAGGGAGCCGGGGATCATGGCGCTGCCATCGGATTAACCCACGCCAAAACCCAGGACAACAACGGTTGATCATCTCCCATCAGGTTTTTCATACCTCTAGTTTACATACCTAGTGTATTTGCGTGCGTAGCTCGTCAGGACAAAGAAAGGTGGACTCCAGAGCATGATGTCAAAGGCAAATCGACAAGACACCTACGAATTTCCCTTGCAAACACCTGTTGGGGACTATGAACAACCATAAGGCTCAACAAATGAATCCGTTTGGGTATTTACAGCACTGTCATCTGCAGTCTCTTTATTTTGTATCGGACAAAACGTGGGGCAGTCAAGCGCGCTATAGCCGTGGCTATCAGTAGCGCTAGTCTGCACCAGCATCGATGAGTTCTCGCAGGTACTGGCGATGTTCGTCGTAGGGCTCCTTGCAGTACATCTTACTGCGTACACTACACCGAACTTAACTCTACGTCTAGAGGTATATACAGCAGCCAATGACAATCGAGGTGTTGTCAGGCCAGGAATGCCACCTGACGAGGCTCCGAGGCTAAGAGTGGTGAAATAGCCCTCTGCAACCTAAGTACCAAGCTAAGCAACGAGCTTTCCAGGGTTGGGTCTGTATTGCAGGACTTCCACTAGAGTTTTTTCCATCCCGTCTTCCCGTAGTCCTTCCAAAGAGAAATCAATTGAGTTGTCACTGCACTGATACAGCTGCTGAAGCATTGATGCAAGGACGGCTCCAAATAGCATGGGGTGGGATGACGGACAGGTGCTCTTGACATGTCATTTCGTGAAGACCTGTGGGGGGTTGCAGTTTCTCCTCTCGCCCACTTTGACAGAGCCTGCCAGCAGGGAGGCAGATATGAAAAGAATTGAAGAAGAATGAATCGGCCCGTCCAAATTTTCACAAGGAGATCTCATTCGCCTGAAATAGTAGGTAACATCCGGCAACTCAGAAGGATTCCCGTCCCTCCATCTCGTCGTCTCTTCCAGCTCTCTAACTAGTGTAAGCAAACAGTACGCGATCTGCACTTACATCTTGTGAGCCAACCAAAACTTCTCTCGCGACCTCTTGTACAACTTTGGAAATGTTGCCGTCAACTTTGCTATTCTAGGTAGGTAGCACACATAATGTGGTGCAAGTAGAACGAGCAACGCCACTCAGCAATCTGGTTTATATGTCGTACAAAGACAGGAGGCCGCTGACACTTGATGAGAACCTCGCCGTTCACGATGGTACTGTAGTGGGTGGTGAACACCTTCACTGTGAAATTCAAAGGTATTTTGAATGCTGGGATTGCCAAAACCACTACTACGTTCATATGATCTCGGCAACCGACAAGAACATGATACAATTCCCTGATCTGGAATAGGAAGGTCTTAGAGTATCACTCGCAGCGCGGCTCGGCGGGACACTTCCCGCGAGTTACATTCAATGAAGGCTTAGATGGTCCAGACCCTAATGCAGCACACCAACGCTACCGTTGTATTTCGAATGAATACCTCAAGGTTCCGTCAAAATTCTCACAGATGATACTGTACCGTAGACATAGGAATGTGGCTTGTGACGACATCTCCAGTAAGTGTTGAGTATGATTTGCAGTATCCTTCCTCAGAGGTGCTCATATCACACCCTTGCTTCTCTACTATGTAGTAAGAGCTTCCTCTGTACGTACGTGGTCCAAAGCATAGGAGATCAGAGCCGACTGAGCAAGTAGCCTACCTTCAAGGAAAGAGTCTGTCAACGTCCATTGTAGAGATCTCAGTTCGATGTTGAAAAGAAGATGAGAAGCATACTGTAATGTACCTAGTATCAGGCAAACCTAGCGCTCCTCCTCAGAAGCCGATTCTCGTTGATTTGATTCAATCTGTTACAGTTTTTGTATGATGATTCATGTTGCGTTTTACCTTTTGAGGCAACACTTTCAGTTACCACGAACGTGACGCCACTAAGATACGCCACGAAGATACAAGAGACCACGAGTAGATAGGATTACCTTAGTCCCAAGTACCTAGGTAGGTACCTAGCCCGAATTTCAAAATAGGGAAGTGCTGATAACAAGCCAGGCACTTGTGTCGAAACGACGACTGTAACCAACAGAACTGGAGGTCGCTGCGTAGTTGTTGCTAATTTTCTAGCAGCTTCAGAGTGACTCGCTGGGGTATTGTATACTGGAGAGGGCGATTATAAATTCATCCCCTTTTTCCAAGGTTGATGTCGAGCATCGTTTGACACGGCACGTATTTTGTGGTTTCGTACTTAGTTTACTTGACATTGTCAACCGATTATAAGTGTTAAGGCATCCTCGTCTTATAGCAGTGCACCGCCCTGAAGCTTAACATCAAGAGAAGTGGGACCTACTTCCATTTCCAGAAGGCAATATCCCTTCTCATTGGTCAACTTACATACAGCCCCACTATCTGGTGCGGAGACACCTGCCTCCACGCTTTGCTATTTCCCTGGACCTTGGAGCACCACGGCAGAAAAAATTTTGGCCCATCAATATCGCCGGCTGGCAACTAAACATCGCCAGGTCGAACTTTTTTTTTTTGTTTTAGTACGGGCAACTGCAAACACGCCCTGCCATTTCCTATACAGCCCAGTCAAGCGTTCTGATTAAGTCAGACACTCGGATGACAAGGCCAGCCTCGATACCCTAGCCTTGATTCCTTTTCGCAGCATCAGTCCAAGCAAACAAAAAACAGACATGGCAGCTGGCAGCATAACCTCTTCCGTAACCTCGACATCCCAAACAATCACCCTCGACCCCTCCACTCACAACAGCGTCATGGCCGCCACCCTCGCCGCATCATCGAGCGGCAGCACCTCCTCGTCGACAATCGCCAACAACCCCGTCGTCGCCTCCTTCCTCTCGGCCCTGGCCGACGAATCTAACCGCCACGTCTTCCTGCAACCGCCCTCAACCCTTCCCGCCGGATCCCTCCTGCTCGCCAAGGAGACCCTCGACGCGCTCGCCTCCCAGGTCAGCGACCACCAGCAGGCCAAGCTGAAAGAGATCGCGGCCACCATCGGTGGAAAGAAGCGCAAACGTGAGGCTGGCTATGACAAGAATGCTGTGCTCAAGATTCGCAAACTGCACGTCGACGATGGGTTCGAGACGGAGCAAATCTGGCAGCAGGCCAAGAAAATCATTGCCAGCGCCGTAAAGGAGGCTGGCGATGTACTGAAGGAGCTGGAGGAGAACGGGATTGTGGGTACCGGCGAGGAACAAGAGAAGACGATCGAGTTTGGAGAGGATGGGTTTGAGCTTGGTTCTGATGAGGGGGAGGATGAGGAGGATGCTGATGGCGAGTCTGGTTCTGGCTCTGAAGGAGAAGAGGAGGAGGTGGAGGATGACGAAGAGTTAGAACGAGAAGAGGGCAGCGAGATCGACGACGATGAAGAAGTCGAGATCGATGGCGAAGAGGTTGAATTTTCGGACGCAGACGGAGAGGGAGAGTTTGATGAGGAGGAAGACGAGGAAGACGAGGAAGACGAGGAAGAAAAAGAAGAAGAAGAAGAGGAGGAAGAAGAGAACGCGCCGGAACTTGTTGAAGACCCCAACGGCCTCAACGACGGCTTCTTCTCAATAGACGATTTCAACAGGCAGACACAGCTGTGGGAAGACGCGGATGCCCGCGCGGATCCCAACGTCGATGCCGACAGCGACGACGAACAGCTAGACTGGCATGCCGATCCATTCGCGACCAAGCCAAAAGTAAAGAAGGGCAAGAGCGACAAGAAGAAGAACGACGACCAGGACGAGGACGACGTCGACATGGGCGACGAATCTGAAGACGACGAGGCTCTCGAGGCTGCTGCGGCCGCCCACGCCAAGAAGCTCAAGGGCAAGAAGAACGTGGAGCAGCTCGAGGACGATGGCGACGATCTCGGCCTGACAGATGGTGTTCTCGGTATGGACATGGACCTTACCGCAAACGACATCTACTACAAGGACTTCTTTGCGCCACCTCAAAAGAAGAAGACCGGCAACCAAAGGAAAGGAGGCTATTTCCCCAAGAAACTTGAGCAGCCGGATGAGGCCGATATGGAGAGAGCCGAGAATGATGTGCGCCGCGATCTCTTCGACGACATGTCGGAGAATGAAGATGAGGATAAGCTCTCGGATCTTGATGCTGGTGACCCGAGATCTCGTCGGTCCGCCCACGAGCGCCGGCAAGCTAAGATTGCCGAGGAGATCCGCAGGCTCGAGTCCGAGCTTGTTGCCAAGCGCGCCTGGACTTTGTCCGGTGAGGCTTCCGCGCAAGCTCGTCCCATGAACTCGCTCCTGGAGGAAGACCTCGAGTTCGAGCACGTCGGGAAGCCCGTCCCCGTCATCACCGAGGAGGTTTCTGAGACGATCGAGGCGCTCATCAAGCGTCGCATTCTTGCCAACGAGTTCGACGAGGTTCTCAGGAGACGTCCCGACACCCTCAATAACCCCAACAACGCGCGCCGCGGTCTCGTTGAGATCGACGACACCAAGGGCAAGCAGTCTCTTGCCGAGATCTACGAGGAGGAGCACATCAAGAAGGCCAACCCGGACGAGTACGTCAGCGCTTCGGACGAGAAGCTCACGCGCGACGAGGCCGAAATCAAGAACATGTGGAAGGACATCTGCGCCAAGCTTGACGCCCTCAGCAGCTGGCACTACAAGCCTAAACCCGCCGCACCCACCATCAGCGTTGTCACCGACGTTGCCACCGTCGCCATGGAGGACGCCATGCCCACCACTGCCCAGGGTGTGTCGGGCGGCGAGAGCACGCTCGCGCCCCAGGAGGTGTACGCCCCCGGTAAGGACTCAGTCGAGAAGGGCGAGGTCGTGGCTAAGAGTGGTTTGCCGATTGCCAAGGAGGAGATGAGCCGCGAGGAGAAGGCTAGGAGACGCAGACGCGAGAAGGAGCGCATCCGCAAGGCCGGCGGCCTGGATGGGAACAAGAACATCAGCAAGGGTGCACAGGAACGCAAGGAGACTATGAGCCAGCTCAAGAAGGGCGGTGTCAAGGTTATTAACCGGAAGGGCGAGACGGTTGGGTTGGATGGCAAGAAGATTGCGGAGCAGAAGGGTCCTACGTCGAGTGGTGCCTTCAAGCTTTAAAGATTGGGTTGTTAAATAAGGGATAGATGTAGGAAGAAGATGGATGATACCCTGATGGGTTGGACGGGTGGATGATCTTGGCTAAGGGCTATCTGTAAAGGTCTGTTTGTTTTGTATGGAATAGGTACATAATTGGGAGTTCAAAAATCATGCCTCAGTGTGTTTATCATCGGATGTCAGCCGGTATACAATGCTCAACTGTTCCTTGTTCAATGTGGTCCCGGATGATTCTTGTGTGTCTAACGTTCTGGGGTCAGTACGACAACTAACTCTGGGTCTCTCGACCTCATTACCCTGTTTGCCCCCATGCTTTCCTTCTGTTGCTCGTCAACATTCTCCGCGCCCTCTTTCCTCCAATTCAGTCCAAATTAAAACGATTTATAGCTTGGTACATAGTACCTACCGCCACCGGTCTGCAAAGTGAAACATGCACAATCGGTTTAGCTGTCCATGCTTGGCCAAATCGGTAAATCCGACAGACCATCCCGCAGTCCCCTCTCGAGTACACCCACTTGGTTAGCGAGGGCTGAGGATAGATATGTCACGGGAATCTCACTTCGTTTTTATAGCAAGGATTGGCTACTTGAGTCCCCATGAGAACTGTACAGTCAAACGATGGTCCCTTTTCTCGCTCTCGTCAGACAAGCCAAATTACTTGAGCATATACACCAAAAAGTACACAGTCACACGTCCCGAAGCAAAAACAAGATTCGACTGGCTGACACCTGTCCAGCTCATGATGAAGTTTGAGAGGATGAAAGAGAAAAACTAAGACGCCAAACTCTTGGCATAATACATCTTGTCTAATTTCCATCGAATTTCCTTCTCGTGAGCCGCTGTTCTCGAGCTCTTCCGTCCGTCCATCAAGTCTAACCGTGCTGTCTTTCCGGTTTTTACCTCCACTCAGTCTTCGGACTTCATCGACCCTTCTTCGCGCTACCACCCACCCCGAAGTCTAAACCTCCATGCCCACGAAAAAGCAAGCGTCAAGCAGTAGAAACACTCTACTTGCGATACCACATCCTCGTGATCTTCGTATTCCGCATCTTCCTCTGCAACTGAAAAATGCCATACATGAGCGCCTCACTCGTAGGCGGGCACCCCGGGACGTAGATATCAACGGGGACAATTCGGTCGCAGCCGCGCACGACGCTGTACGAGTAGTGGTAGTAGCCGCCGCCGTTGGCGCACGAGCCCATGCTGATGACCCAGCGCGGATCGGGCATCTGGTCGTACACCTGGCGCAGGGCGGGCGCCATCTTGTTGGTCAGCGTTCCCGCCACAATCATTACGTCCGACTGGCGGGGCGAGGCGCGGAAGATGATGCCCAACCGATCTTGATCGTACCGCGGGGTTGAGAGGTGCATCATCTCGACGGCGCAGCAGGCAAGACCGAAGGTCATGGGCCAGAGAGAGGATTGGCGGGCCCAGTTGACGATGCTGTCGAGGGTTGTGCTAAAGTGAGGGTGTTAGTGGCATATGTCCTTGTTGCTGCGTTGTGGAGAGACATTGGGGGATATCCTTGTCCGGGTGTCAGGAACGGGATTGTGGAGTTCGTGGAGCCCTCCAAACATGTAACGTACAGAGCATATTGAACGGCGCCTTTGGTGCCCTCCTGACTGGGAAGAGGAACCTCTCTGCGCTCGCGCCTGGCGATGCCGTGCTGTGCGCCCGCGGGGGCGACGGCGCCCGTGGCGTCCTTGCGAGCGGACGATGAGATGGAAGCGACAGCGGCCGCGCGGAAGGGGACGACAATTTGGGCAGTCGGCCGGGCTGTGGATAATTGATTTATCGTCAGCTGGAGTTCGTCGCCATGGGGATTATTTCGTGATGGAGCTGTTGAATGACTCGCGCGCTGACTCTCCGTCGCATGCCGAAAACAAAAACACACATCACCCACCTCTAAGAGCCATTGAGGCGCCTGTCCTCGCAGAGGACAACATGTTGGAAATATCAATTGTCGCAATGGAAGCGAGGTCTAGGTAAAGGAGCGAGAGCGAAGAGGGTTCAAACAAGGCAAAAACACAACAAACCCAAGATCGCGATTATACTTAGTATCGATGGGCGTCGTCCCACTCTGCGGTTACACACAACGAGCCTCCGACTCTCAGCAAGTTCAGTTCCAGTTACAGTGATGCTGCGGCTTAGCTAAGTTGTCCCGAGCATTTGCCTCCATACAGTGACCCACTTTGTGGCGTCGATGAAGGCTGGGGGGTTCGAGGATTGAAAGAATCTAGCTTGCCATTGGTCAGAGCATGCTTTCTCTTTCTGGGGTAGTTGGAGCAACAGGCGAATTCCAAGGGGCTCCTAAGAAGCCCGACCGACTCCTACCTACTTACCCCTCCCTTTTCACGCTGGATGACCCTGTCTTTCAACTTCCATCTTTGCATCTCGAAATCGCGCGGTAAGCTGCACTGAGCGCAATGCAACTACTGAATATATCTCAGGTTCCTCATTGGGACTTGAGCAGTGTCGGGCACCCCTGTCTCATTGTTCTATGTAAATGCTCTAAAGAGTGCCAAGATGTGGTGATAGCTTCATTGTCGCTGTTTACTTTTACATCTAATTAGCTGCCCACTGAGAACCAATGATAGATAACGCTATTGGGCGCATAACCACCGTTGGTGCAACACAATCAAAAAAACGAAAATCAAAAAAGGAAGACAACCTGGAAGAGCTGGAATCGAACGGCTGACGTCACGTCCAACTGGAAGGGAGTAGAAGAGCCCTATTTGCGTAGCCCAAAGACGCCAGCTTACAGTGCTTCCAGTGAGGTTCTCCCCCGCCATTTAGGCCCCCGTTGGGTCACCTACGGCTGCAGGGGCTTCCCAAGCATGTGGTGCGCGCAACCCTCCTTGTGCAAAGAGAGCTCAGCGTACCACACCGCTCGACCACGCAGCCACTTGTCAGTTGGTTGAATAGATACTTATCAACCCGGGGTCCTTCAAGCTGAGGTCCCGCCTGTATGCATTTTGGGGTTCGGAGACAATTGGTATCTTCATAGCCTCGGTGGTCAAAGAGCTGCTGCAATATATCAACGACATGGCAAATGATACAGAACGCGCGCCAACACCTTCCTCCTGGTTTTCCCTCCCACCCAATAACGCCTGCGAACAATAATATGGTCGTGATATCGCGTCAGCCTAGTTATGAAAAAAAAAAAAAAATGCAAAGACAGAAAAGATCCCAGGTATGATCGAAAACCAAAGGCCACCAGTTGGCCATCATCTGTCCGTCCAAGACTCAAGCCATTCTCTTATCCGTGTCGGCCGACGCGTTTTCGCCAAGTTCGGGGTTGAGATAATTGGCGTCTTCGGCAGCCTCGTAGTCGGCAATAAGGTCCATGACGACCTCCCTGGCTTCGTCAAACTCGTTGAAGTTTTCAGAGAACGGCGCCGTCTTTTTGTAGGTTTCCATAAAGGCGTTGCGCTTCCGCATACCATCGTACTGTCTAACAATACGCTTGAAAAGCTGTGTGAGAAAAAAGTCAGTTTGGTTATCTACCTGGCCAACACAGCAGCAGCTGACGTACCGTAGCAATACTAGTATGGTTTGCCAACATCAAACCACTGACACGATGTGCCATGGTCACGTAGGGACTCCTCTTGGTCAGTGCCACCTGGATGCTAGCGGGACCCCAAGGAATGAATGTAGCAAGACGACGTTCCCTGATACGGAGCAGACTCTTGTGCACATCGGTCGGGTCCACGTCGCCCTGGATGACGTTCAGGATGGAGATGTAGCAGCTCTTCTTGCCGGGTACAGTAGACACCATGCGATTCTTGGGCTGCAGCAATCGTCTCATCACGTCGAGAACCGTCGTTTTGCGCACCGTCTTTGCCTGTTCTACCTGGTCGCCAGTGAAGGGCGTGTACGACGTCATCAAAAAGTGGCATCGAGGAGTCGGGATCAAGGACGCGAGAATGCTGACCAGGTCGTTATGCATGTAGCCGGGATATCGAAGGGTGGTGGTGCTGGCGGACATGACGGTTGATACGAGCTGGTTCGTCTGTTGGAAGGATGGCTCTTGTACGTGTAGTCTGTCGGCGGCAATGTGTGACAAGGCGCCGTTGTCAAGCACCACTACCGAGTCGGCGTTCTGCGTTAACCTCCTCATGGCAAGTAAACTGTTGTAGGGGTGCACGACAACATCGCCGGCGCTGGTCGTGTCGGGAAAGACCGAGTATGTTTGGATGATTTTCTTGGGGAAGCGGTCGTTCAATCGCTCGAGTAGGAAAGAGCCCAGTCCTGATCCTGTGCCGCCGGCGATGGAATGTAGCATCATGAAGCCCTCGAGGGAATCGCTGCCGTCGGCTTCGCGCTCAATCATCTCCATGATCTCTTCATGTACCTGCTCGCCTGTTTGGTAACCATCACCCCAGTTGTTGCCCGCACCGAGACCGCTCTTGCCCACGTAGAAGTTTTCCGGATTGTATATGTTTCGGTATGGTCCAGTCTGGATGGTGTTGATGACTCTGGGTTCGAGATCGATCAGGATGGACCGGGGAATGTATCGCGTATCGTCGCTCTGGTAGAAGAAGACATCTTTACGGTCGCCGCCTTCGGTCGCAAAGTCCTCGATGGTTCCGTCTTGGCTGATACCATGCTCCAGACAAAGCTGCTGCCAGAACTGGCTTCCGACTTGAGAATGTTAGCAACTGCGCGTCCAGCTGCCGGGTGTCAAGGCACGAGATCGGGTGAAGGTTGACTGCCTCGTCGGGCTGGATTAGGCACTCACTGCTGTTGCCGCACTGGCCGGCCTGGATGGTTATTATTTCTCTATTTTCGGGTTAGTCATAGGTCCACACGGTGAGTCGATAAGTTGGGCATTGGGATGAGAGACGCGTACCTGGGCATGGTGATGGCATTGACGAGGCGCGAGACCTCCAGGCGGAAATTGTTGCAGTTGGGACAAAAGCGGAGGGAACATCGGTAAACACAACTAAGGACGTCAGCAGAGCACGCCGAGGAGTTCCCCACATGCAGCACGTTGCCCACCGCTACGCTACTAAGCTAGATTCCCGCGTCGGACGCGACAGACGAGAAAGTGAACGCTACAAGGAATATGACCAAACGCTACCTTACCTAGGTACCTAGGTACAACACACTACAATGACGCCCGCTGTCAGCTGTTAGCAGCATCAAGGGAAAGAGGGGCACCTCCCTACCGGCAGAGACATCCAATGATCCCCTCCATCTCCATCCACCTACACTAGATACGTATATCTCGTGGCTGGCTCCCGTCGGCTGGATCTAGTAGGTAACCGATAGGTAACAGGGCAGTTCCAAGACCCGGGATTGCTAACCCTGTCGGGTATAGCTTCTGCAATTCTTTTAAGGGCCGTCCATGCCTGCATGGATGTCCAGGCACTCCAGCCTAAAATGACAAACCCCATTCTCCAGCAGGGCAGTCCAGGTGCGATGGGGCCTCTTCCAGCGCCTTTGGTTGCTGTAGCGGAGCATTGCGCTACCTTGCAACGTGACGGGACGGGATCCTTCGTCTCACCACCTATTTTGACAAAATAGGTACACGACACAACACGTTTCCCCCCCCTCCACATGACGGGGAACGTCGACGGTGAAGAGAGGCAACGGTCAAGAGATCAAATGGAATACAGAGGCAGCTAGATGACAGAATCAAGATACTAGTATTGCTCTTGGCTCCCTCACCCAACGTTACGCCACAGCAAACAATTACCGTACCGGACGATACAGGTAGCAGTAACAGACGCCGCGGTTAATACCTTACATAAAACAGGAACAGGAACTTCCAAGTTTGACCTCTCTCCTGCCCCTTTTCTGCGTCTACCTCTACGGTCTTCTGCTTGTACAGGGATGCCCGCTGTGTACCTCTAGTTTACTGACAGTTTGCAACCTTGCTTCAATCTTCCACTTTAACGTTACCTCATCTTGCCGGTTTCTCTCCTTCGACCTCCCTCCCCCTTAATACCGACTCTGTCTGTGAAGTTCACCTTGGAGGGTAGCCACAGAGGAATCACCTTCCATACTCATTCTAGGTAGCCACGCCACCGTGTGTTTTCTCTCACCGACCTTGTTGGTCCGATTGGAACCACTCTCTCTCTCTCTCTCTCTCTCTCTCTGCCACTCTTCTCCCAGTCGTTGGCACGTTCGGCCCCGGTCCGGCCAGCAATTCCGATTATCGTTTTGGACCCAGAAGTTGACCGCCGTCTTCGAGCCCCTGGCGAGTCAAACCGCTTTCCACCATCGTGGCGATTTCTACAGTTACTTGTGAGCCACGGCATGTTTCGCTACCGAGGATCCCACCCCTTCTTCCTTCAAGATATTGTCCAGGTCTCCCAGCATCAACGCCAACAACAACAGCAACATTATACTTCACCAGTCACCCCCCAGTAGGCTGACCAACCGTCAACCGCCCCTCTTCCGCCATGGACGACCCGAGCCGATCCAGCTCGGCTAGTCTGCCTGTGCCAACACAGTCGCGCAAAGAGAGTGTACTGCAATCAGGGACCTTCGAGGAACTACCGACAATCACCCAGGCCCAGGTATTTGGCGTTCCGTCGCCCATCGGCTCCGACCAGTTCGACTTCGCCACCAAGGCGAGCTCGCCGAGGACACCAAGAGCTAATGAAAGCCCGTCCGCCTCGGACTACCTGAATGGAGGCCAGCCACACAGCGACGGTGTCCCCCACGCACCTGATCAAGGCCCACCCGCCTGGCTGCCGCTCCAAGATGTCAACGCAACCACTACTCGCTCCTCCGTGCCCTCGATCCTTCCGACAGCTGGCACAGGCCCTTCCGATGTGCCCTACTCGGAGCGTAGCGTACAGTTTGCCAGCAACGATGTCGTTCTCGAACCCCCACCCGTCATACACCACGAGCGCCATGCCTCATGGGATACCAAAGATGCCATGAACAGGATTCGAGGGTCCAGCTTCATGACCAAGTTGAAGGAGCTCGCCGGCCCTAGCACCTCGCAGACCTTCAAGTCTCCAAGCTACCCTCCCGAGATTAACTCTACAGCTAGCTCCCCAACCGTGTCACGCCATCGTCATACCCGATCAGTTGACGACCGCAGCGATGAAGATGCCGACGCAGAGGAGACTGCCGATGAGAGGGTAGGGGAGTCACAGGTTCGACAAAAGAAAAAGAGACGGATCAGACGGCCAAAGTTCGAATCCTTCTCGACCCCCAACACACCTCGGATCGAGCAAGAGCCGACCACACCCGGCGGGCATGCCCGCTTCGGCTTTATACGCCGTTCCACGTTGTCGGATATCGGAGACCGTGGAGGCCTCTCCGAGGGTGAAGGTAGGGATCATATCGCCCGACAGCGCATCAACAGAAGGACGAATCTGTGGATGTCGAATCGGCCGGATGGCGAGGGTGACGAACTTGAATCTCCCAGTAAAATCGGTCAGCATCTTCGGCGCTTCTCCAACCTCGGCGGTGGGGTTTCTGACGGTGATGTCACTCCGAGGAGACCCTTCTTCGGCACGGACAGGGCTGCAACATTTGGTGCACAAAAATGGCGTCAAGTCAAAAGCACATTGCGGCTGTTGCGACAGAAAAGGGACGACCAATACGACTATTTCAAATCTGCCGAGCTCATGGCCGAGCTTACCGCAGTTACACCGGCTGTCTTGATGTTCGCGAGTATGATCCAGCGTGACGAACATGGAAACAAAAGAATACCCGTCCTTCTTGAACAGCTAAGACTCCGAATCAAGGACAGTGCGCCTCTTCCCGGCAAGGATAGCGAGAGACATGTGCTATTTACCATCGAGCTTGAGTACGGCAGCGGTCCCAGCCAGATGAAGTGGACGGTCAAACGTCACATTAAAGAGATCATGAACCTCCACTTCAAATACAAGATTAACCCCCCCAAAGACAAGCTTATGATACATCGGCCAGAGGGCGGTGTTCGGCCCAAACAGCCAAATTTCCCCATCTCGGCGTTCCCTTATTTGCGCGCAGTAAGAGGCTTGGAGGACGATGAGGAACAAGAACCACTTGACCCCCCTCGTATTGTTGAAGACCCCGCCGGCGAGGCCACTGCCGGGGAAACGGCTGTCGAGGGCACTGATGTTGAAGAAAATGGCAGGCCGCAGGTACGGAAAAAGAAGTCTCGCATGGGTGCTTTTGGTGGGCGCCGCAAGAACTCGACCATAGGCTCAAAGGGTGATCTGAACCAAATCGCTCTTGACGCCGCCACCAAAAAGAAAAAGTACATCGAACAGCAGCAGAGGATCCTGGAAAAGTATTTGCAAGAGATGGTTCGTTGGCTCATGTTCCGGGCAGACAGTAACCGACTTTGTCGATTCTTGGAGCTTTCTGCTCTTGGAGTTCGCCTTGCTGCCGAGGGGAGCTATCACGGCAAGGAATGTTACCTTCACATCCAATCCTCCAAGGGGCTCGATTTTCGGCGGGTCCTGACACCGGGCAAGGTTATTGCTAGGCACAGCAAGAAGTGGTTCCTTGTTCGTCAAAGTTATATCGTTTGCGTCGAATCGCCGGAAAACATGAACATTTACGACGTTTATCTGGTTGACCCCAAGTTCAACATCGTTAAGAAGGACAAGAACAAGCACCTCACAGCAAACGGCATTGAAGGTGAGGAGGACCTTGAAAATTTCGATCCGACCATGGCCAAAAAGTCCAAGTCCTCCAACCACCATACGCTCAAGATCGTGTCATCCGAGAGGAAGATCAAGCTGTTCTCCTCCAGCCAGCATCTGATACAGCAGTTTGAGGAATCTATTCTGGAGATGCTCAAAAGTACACCATGGCATCAGCGGCATCGCTTTGGAAGCTATGCGCCTGTTCGCACTGGCGTGTTCGCCCAATGGCTGGTCGACGGTCGGGACTACATGTGGAACGTCTCAAGAGCCATCAGTATGGCCAAGGACGTTATCTACATTCACGACTGGTGGCTGAGCCCAGAACTGTACATGAGGCGACCCGCTTGCATCAGTCAAAAATGGCGTCTCGATCGTCTACTTCAGAGAAAAGCACAGGAAGGTGTCAAGATTTTTGTCATTGTCTACCGAAATGTCGAGGCCGCAGTTCCCATCGACTCGGAGTACACCAAATTTTCCCTATTGAACCTCCACCCCAACATCTTTGTTCAAAGATCACCTAACCAGTTCAAGAAGAACCAGTTCTTCTTTGCTCACCACGAAAAGCTGGTCATTGTCGACCACGACATCGCATTTGTGGGCGGCATAGATCTGTGTTTCGGCCGATGGGATACGCCGCAGCATCCAGTGACCGATGACAAGCCCACCGGATTTGAGCCTGATTCGTACAATTTGCCAAAGGATGCAGAGCATTGTCAAATGTTCCCAGGAAAGGACTACTCGAATCCTCGTGTCCAAGACTTCGTCAGGCTCCATGAGCCATATGAGGAGATGTATGACCGGTCCAAGGTTCCTAGAATGCCGTGGCATGATATCGCCATGCAGGTTGTTGGTCAGCCAGCCAGAGATCTTACCCGCCACTTCGTTCAAAGATGGAATTATGTGAGACGCGGCCGGAAGCCAACGAGGCCTACACCATTCTTGCTACCACCTCCTGACTGCAGCAGAGAGGAACTTGAGGCCGCAGGCCTGAATGGAACTTGCGAGGTGCAAATGCTCCGTTCAGCATCCACGTGGTCAATCGGCATCGATGAGACTGAACACAGCATCCAGTCAGCATATGTCAAGATGATCGAAGAGTCTGATCACTTTGTCTACATGGAGAACCAGTTCTTTGTGACCAGCACGGAAACACTGAACGTGAAAATCGTCAATCATATCGGCGATGCTCTGGTTGAGCGCGCTCTCCGTGCGCACGCAAAGGGCGAGGACTGGCGCGCAGTCATTATTATTCCCCTGATGCCAGGTTTCCAAAATGAGGTCAATGACCAAGATGGAACCAGCGTTCGCTTGATTTTGCAGTGTCAGTACCGGAGTATCTGCCGCGGAGAACACTCCATCTTTGGCCGTCTTAGGGCTGCCGGCATCAACCCGGAGGACTACATCCAGTTCTTCAGTCTGCGTCAATGGGGAAAACTCAAGAACAACTCCCTGACAACCGAACAACTTTATATTCACGCCAAGTGTATCATTGTCGATGACCGTATTGCCTTGATCGGATCAGCCAACATCAATGAGCGGTCTATGCTTGGCAATCGTGATTCGGAATGTGCGGCCGTTGTTCGTGACACTGACATGATTTGGTCTACCATGGGTGGGAAGCCTTATCAGGTTGGTCGGTTTGCTCACACCCTGCGTCTCCGGTTGATGAGGGAACACTTGGGCCTGGATGTCGATGAGATTCAAGAGGAAGAACGTCAAGCAGAGCTTGACGAGGCCGAGGCAAGAGCTGAGATGGAACAGCGCACGGAACACCACATGGAGCACCCGAACTTGGAGCATCGCGACTTCACGGACGACTCGGAAGATTCCATGGTCCCCGAAAGCTCGTCCCGGAGACGGAGGTCATCTCACATGTCGTCTCACATTCTACCCAGCACGCCGCCGCCACCGCAACTCCCTCGTCATAGAGCGCATAGTTTCAATCATGACGTTGAAATGCAGGAACTCCCAAGGCCAGACTCCAAGGGCAAATCCGTTGCCGGCAAAGATCATGAGCATGGGCATGCCGGTGAAGGGCACAGAAGGGATGTGGAAGGATTGGGTTCTGATCATTGGAAGCTAGCTCAAATGCAAGGTATCGATGAGGGCAAGGACTCTGTCGTGGTGAATGGTCGTGAAGTGCTGGTTCACGATATCGCTGCGGAGGGCAGGGGTACTCTCGACAGCCCACATGGGTCCCATGAGCTTCGCACCCGGCCTCATGATGCCGCCTCTCTTTCTGAAAGCATCGGCAACGAGCACATGCCGCCAATGCCGCCGTTTAACAGACGGACTACGGAGCAACTTGGCCTTCCCAGAGCCAACCAGTTGCCTGTCCTGCCTATTGTTGACGATACTGATATTGGTGGACCGCCTGTTCAGATCACAGCAAACGGGACACTGTCTCACAGCCAGATTGCCATGAACATTGAGTTGGCCAACATTGACAAAGACTGCATGCGCGATCCCCTTAATCCAAGTTTCTACGACGATGTTTGGTCTCGTGTCGCTGAGAACAACACCAAGATCTACCGCCGCGTCTTCCACGTCATGCCCGATTCTGCAGTAACGAACTGGGCCGAGTACAAGGAGTTCAAGGCTAACGAGCGGGAGTTCAAGAAGCAGTTCGAAGGTGGCAAAACAAGCGAGGAAGTCAATGAGAAGAACGGAGTGGCCGCTGAGCGTGCGCAAACCAGTGCTGGAGCCGGTGTCAGCGCCCCGGGCCCAGCTCAACTCTCCAAAAGCTTGACGGAGAAGCTGGTCACTCCTGTCTCCAAGCTTAGCGGCGGTGGTGACAAGGGAGCTCGGGAACGCACCGGCTCAACAACTACGTTGAACGAGAAGGGAGCTACGAAGGACCACACGCGCAAGGCTCAGACCTTCCCGCTTGATGCAGAAAAGGTTGCGATGTTGGCGGCGTCGCAGAACTCCGGCGAACGCCCACCCACAGCAACACCGAAAGACAGTGCTGATTCGAACCACGACGATACCGGGGCGTCTGGAGACTTCCTGGGCGCCAATAACACTAATAACAAGGAGCGACACGCCACCTTCTCCAACAACCAAGATCCTCACCCTCCCCCCACCTCAGCCAGCGGCGGCTCTACCACCACCACCATGGCCGACAACAGTAACGCGACCCCCAACACCGCCAACGGCAGCGCCGCCGCAGTGTCCTCCGATAACACAGCAACCGCATCCGCCACGGGCACTAATGGTGCTGCTGTCAAACCAGCCGCCTCCACCAGGCAGCAGCGTCGTAGAGCGAACACTGGCCGTAGTAAACGCGGGTACAATCCATTCGACGCTCAAACTCTGAACCCGGCAGAGGCCGAGGAGACGCTCAGGTTGACTCAAGGAACGCTGGTCCAATTTCCGTATGACTGGCTGGTTACCGAGGAGAATAACGGGAACTGGTTGTTCCAGGTTGATCAAGTGGCGCCGTTGCAGATTTAGTAAGTTATATTTGTTCCGGGAACGACTGGTAAGAATGTAGCAAGGATGTGCTAACCACGGTGTTTCTTTAGTAATTGAATATGCTTGTCTGCTGCGTTGTCCCACGGTCGTGGGCCTCACATACCTACATATCCTCCTGTTCCATCCCCTCGCCTATCTTTTTTCGCATTCGGTCCTCTCTCGCCCTTGCTTTACCCAATATCGCAAATAACGTAGAATCGGAGCAACGGAAGGAAGATGAGGACTCATCAAATGTAGTAACATTCAATTATTCATGGCAAGGCGTTGTTGGGTTGGCGGGTTACATACGCATCTACATTTGGTGGCAACCTCTTGCTTTTTCTCGAGTCATTCTTCCAAGTCAGCCGACTATTGTTATTATTATTATCATCATTATTCAGCTTTCAGGGCGGGCAAACTACGGCAGTATGTATGTCCTTTAATCATAGCATGTAGAATACTTGATATCTATGCAGTTCAAGGTTATTTTTCTATTGTTTTTCTTCTTGAATCTCAACTTCTTCGATTTATTCTTAGCTGGTTGTCTGACTGATAGAAAACGAACTGGTTCTTTGTGATACTTTTCTTACTTCTTTTTCAATTCACAGCTAGCATATGCAAGTCGGTAGGCAGGCGTTCTCAACGCTTTTATTTCATTTTGCCGTAACCAATGTGCTTAGGCTTAGCTTTACTATCACGCTTTGTTCCGAGCCTGAGCAGTCAACTTATTGCTCATAATAGCCAAGCAAATGGAGTCCGACCCAAGACGACCAAAAAGCTTATGGAATCATCGACTGAGACCCCCCAAGTAGCCACTCTAGATCCTCCCATCAGAGTTCAATATCAATGCCTAGATCCATGGCACCAATGATTTCATCGTCCATCAGGGGCGCCGAAATGATCGGCAAGCCGTTCTTCTTCTGTTGTAGCCTGTGCTGCTCCTGCAGCTTTGCGATATGCGGCAATACTCCGTTGCTGTTTTTGAGCTCGCTCTTCGATGGCGTGTCCGGCGCGGGGGTTCCCGCCTTGGACGGACTAGGCGTGACCTTCTCAGACGAGTCGTGCACGAACTTAGGCCTGGTAATGAGCCTACGGCTCATGTCCTCCTGAACGGCCTCGCCACGCTCAATTTTCCTCTCAATTTGACGAGCCTTGGCGCGCTCGCGAAGCTGAGCCTTGCGGACCTCCTCGGCATTGCGCCTGCGGTTCTCCATGTTTTTCAGCGCCAGTTTCTCCTGCTGGGTCAGCTCCTTCTTGCCGTCTTTCTTGGTGAGCGAGGTACGGAAGGCAAGGCGGGGCACCTCGAGTTTCTCGAGACGCTCCTGGTAACGGGCGATGGCGGCCTCGTCGTTGGCCTGGCGAGCAATGTCGAGCTGCTTCTTGAGGTAGTCGCGCTGGGCACCCGAGAATTTGGCCTGTAAGGCGTTCTGTCGCTTGAGCTTGTCCGAGAGCTCCTGCTCGGTCCAAGTACGCTGGACGAGGCGGTTGATGTCATCAATCTTGTCAATAAGGGTCTGCTTGTCCGGGAAGGGAACACCCTCGGCAAGACAGACTTGTTTGTAACGGTTGTACTCGGCCTGTTGAGGGTCTGATTAGAAGATGAGGACAAGTGAGGAGAGAGTAGACACGCATACATCTGTAAACTTTCGGTCTGAACATGTGATCAAAGGCCACTCCCTAACAGCTTTGCCGTGGGCAGCCTTGACATACATATCGACGACCATTTGGTGACCTTGATGATCTTCCAAGGCATATGCCTTACCGGTGGTGAAACCTGCATCCCAAATGTTAAACGAAATCCTAGGTGAACAAGGGTCCAACGGGAAGAATCTTACCCTTAATGAGAGCCATACGGTAGACATCCTGGCGAGTGTCGGGATCGGGACCAATGTTCAGGCGAACAAAACATCCTGTAAGCGCTTCATCAAAGCCGGGGTAGAAAGCAACCTCGGCAAAGCGACTACGGCCAACACGAACACGCTCAAAGTCCCGAAGCTCGGCAGGCGGACTCTCTCTGCTCTCTGGCGAACGAGACCTGTGCTTCTTGTTGCTCGGGCCATCCCAGTCGACGTCGCTGTCATCACCACGACCGGGGCTGCGTCGGTACGAAGGCGAACGCTTACGACGATCATTCTCCCGCTCCCGCTGCTCCTTGCGGTTGGAGCGTTCCTCCCGAGCCCGCCGGAGAGAATCCATCTTGTCGTCGGCCTTGGTGCGAGCCCGTGATGTCTTGCGTGACGAATCATCGAGCTCGGCCTGGCTTGCCTTGCGCTTCTTCTCTTGGTTGACCTTCAGCTGGCGAAGCATGCGGTTCTGGCGGATACGCTCATTCTCCTCTCGACGCTCGGCCAGAATCTGTTCCCTCTCGATTTCACGCATGCTCATGATTTGCTCCTTCTCTTCGTAGTCGCGGAAGAGACCGTCGACAGGGTACTGGTTCACCTCATCGTCAACACTACGCCTCGCCGGCGAGGCATCTGAGTCTGAGTCTGATTCGTCCATAGGGGCAGAAGCTTGGGAGTCAGGGGATCCCGGTGGAGAGCTGCCAAAGAGAAGTTGTTTAGCCTTGAGCATGATCTTGAGCAGCATGATGGGCGGGGTGGTTAACGGGATAAAGAGGGGGAAGTAGGCAAGAGGAGGGGAAGAAGGGGGTAATAAAGGCGAGCGGTAGGCTGAGGTCGATGTGGCGCAAAGGTGATATGTAAAGCGGCTGCCCTAGGGCTACCTGAGAGCTGGGTGAAGGGAAAAAAACGACAAGCACTCACGCCTGGCCCTCGTCCTCCGACTCGTCATCGCTTCTAGCACGTTTCCTTCCCACTGACTTCTTTGCCGTTCCCCTGGTAGACGTATCCTTCTTCCTCGGTTCTGGTGACGGGGAGCGGGAATCGTCCCTGCTCATGTCCATGGCCTCATCTCCGCTGTCATCGGAGGCGTCACCGCCTGCAAGGGCGAGCAACTCGTCGTCAATATCCGACATGGTCGCTTGTCTGTCGCGGGCTGTCGGTTCTTAGAGAGTTGTTTCTGTGTGCCTGTAACGCTAGGGTTATGCAATCGGCCTGCGCACAAAGCAGGGCTCGATGGGAAACCGTCGGGTGCAGATGGTGGCCGAGATACGTTGAGTTAAGAGCCGAACTGGTTCTTCCAGTCGAATGTACTGTTGTTGTTGTTGTTGAATATGATCGAGACCAGCAATGTTCTCCAAGTCGCGGAGTAACAATGCGCCAAATTAAAGCAGAGTCGTTATGCAATCGGGTGGTGTTGATGCGGCGAGGCGAACGATGAATGACTGAGGCGACAAGATAGGAAGTCCAAAGCGGGTGGGATGTAAGAAAGTTTACAGGAGAGAGGTGAACTCCTATTGTCCACACACGAGTTATCAGTTCCAGGTAGGAATTCGACGGCGACGGGTCTGGTCCAGGCTGACGGTAAGGTAGGTTAGGTGGTACACTACCTCTACTTTATGGGACTGCCCGGGCGGGCAGCGCGACCTGGAACTCCAGGACCCGCTTGTGCGCGACCTGCCCGACGGACAAGGGAAATGTCCAGGGGCAGTGCTTGGCGGAGTTGATGGGTGGTCAAGGCGCCCAACAGAGTTCCACACCGCCCAAAGGCTAGGTTAGATCATTTTGCCGGCCCGGCAAATGCCGATTGAATTGAGTCGTGCTTTTTGACCCCTGGCTGACCGGGCAACGTCATTACATGTGCAGCACTTCAGTTGTGGAGCAAGCCATGGAGCTTCCCGACCCGTCGCCGTGATTTTGTAAGTGGGCCGATTTTCAACCAAATCCCAGGTTTCGTCGTTCACTCGGCCTCGGCGCATCTCCCCCGAGCTCACTGTTATCACATTAAACCGCCTCCGGCCCGTGCAACATCAGAACTCACCAACTTGTCAGGACGAAAAGACCGTCATAGCTCATAATGCTTCGTCCAGCAACCAGGCCAGCCCTCGTGGCCACCAGACAAGGCCGGCAATGCGCCGCGCGCTTCTTCTCCTTCCCCGCCTCGCCTGATACCAGCTCCTCGCATGTCAACAGCCCCTCCACAACCCCCAAGACCAACCCAGCACCACCATCAACACCACCATCACCAAACTCCAAGTCGTCGACGAGTTCTTCCAAGGGTAGAAAACCCCTCACTGCTGAGCAGCGCGCCTTTCTCTCGTCCGCCCTCCGCGTGAACCAGGCCGGCGAGCTCGCCGCCACCCTCATCTACACGGGTCAGACCCCGCCTCTCGTTACCCGGGACCCCTCGCTACGTCCGCTCATGAAGCACATGTACGACCAAGAGGCGGCGCATCTGCGCACCTTCAACGACCTGATCTACCGGCACCGCGTACGGCCCACGGCGCTGTACCCGCTCTGGTCAGTCATGGCCTCGGGTTTGGGCTGGGGCACCGCCATGCTGGGCAAGGAGGCGGCCATGGCGTGTACCGAGGCGGTGGAGACGGAGATTGGCGGGCACTATAATGCGCAGATCCGCAGGCTACTGGAGATGGTGAGCGAGTGGGAGGCTGAGGGGTATGAGGTTGGGACAGAGTTCAGGGATCTGATCAACACGTTGAGGAGGATACGGGATGAGGAGCTGGAGCACTTGGATCATGCGGTTGAACATGATGCGCAAAAGGCGGAGCCGCACTGGTTGTTGACGGGGGTGATTAGGGCGGGGTGCAGAGGTGCCATCTGGGTTAGTGAGCGGGTGTAAAAGACGGTCTTCTTTAGGGTTTGGATCTTGAGGGAAAAAGGTTAATTTTGGGAGAGTATTGTGTCGTCGGTGAAGATGAGGAGGAATCTATGAGGGAAAATGGCTTTTCCAAAAGCATTCGCATCATGCTCCGCAAAGCACGGATTACAGACCGGTCCATTTGTACTATTAGCTTATCGGCAGGGCAGGCGTTGAGGCCAAAATACGGAGGTACTGTTTCGATCAGTTCGCTCAGTTTCTGGAGCACCCTGACAACCACACCCATCAACAAATGATTTCTTGCTTGAGACATCACTGCCAAAAGAAGAGGTGCCTCATTCTGCTTTGGTGCAGAGTCCCCATGGAAATCAGTGTGTGGCGTGGGCAACTCAGGTTACTTAGAGACGAGAGGGTTCACTTCGAGCCGATATCTATGTCTCTTTTTCTGTTGCCGCGCGTCTTCACAGAGATATGCATGAGTTGACAACCCTGACAGCTCGAGTTACGGGCTGCATTACAAGCTTTGTATTGCTGTCGCTTTGGTTTCATCTTCGGATACATTTGTGGCTGCTGCTCGGGTTGGCGGTAAGTGACCCTTTCTTGGATGAATCCCCATGTCGACTACATCAGTACCTCAGTCACTTTAGGGTATCTCGAGGCGCAACGTCAACATGGAGAATGGAAATGGCGTGTTACTTCTGAGGAGGCACTGATTTCGCGATCGAGGAACTGGACGTTCATGAGCCTAATTGTCTGAAACTGGGAGGCAGGAAGAGTAAAACAGCATCATGCTAACCTCATTGGCAAAGTGCCAATGGCTCCTGGGGAAATGACAAAGTGACAAAAAGACAGCCAGCCAGGGCTGCAATCACCAACCCATCTTCGAATCACTGAAAAAAGTAAAAAGGGGAACAACAATCAGAGCGAAGATAACATCCCATATGACGGAGGAAGCCATTCGAACACGGCAGATGAGAGTCAAACCCTCTACATGAGACCTCTCGTAACTAATAATGTGTGCCACACTCACCAGCATCAATCACTATCACCACTCGGGGGCATCATATATTTGATGCGAACAGAAAAGAAGCATAACATCACCTTATATACTTTGGTACTATCGAATGGGCCGTCCGGTCTTCCTGGCAAGGATAGATAGTGCAATGGAGAAGCCCAAGGTGAAAGTGCAAGTGACCATCACAGTCACAGTGACCAAGCACACACATGATGTTTATTGACCAATCCCATTTACACACACACACACACACACACACACACACACACATGGATGAGACAGGATCATCATATGATGCTCACTTGTTGAAAAAAAAAAAAAAAAAAAAAAAAAAAAAAAAAAAAAAAAAAAAAAAAAAAAAAAATCACCATATCACATCCACCCTCAGACACACTCCGGACGTCGTTGGAGACCAAGTGTAGTACATACAGCGGCAACCAAACCGAATCCCCTTTCCGATTGGTTAACGATGGGCGTTCTGCAAGCGCCGGGAGTTGTGAGTCTTTAGGGGTGTTCAGCCAATCAGGATTTGGATTTGCTAGCGTATCTGGTTGTTTCAGGGCCGCCAGGGGCAAAGGATCACAGTGATGGGTTGGGAGTGGTTGGCGCTAGTGTAGCGTACACAGAGGCAGGCGGAATTGCTTGGGCGGACAGGGGCTAATGGATTTTACGTAGAGGTATTGCAGTGGTATGTGGACCTGACCTCTTTTCTATGTCTCTGTCATTGAACATTCTGGTTCAATGAAATTGCCTGTACACATGAGACAGTCGAAGCGATGGCGGCGGTAAGGCGCAACGAGAACGGATATCGACGTGGGGTCAAGTAGCCAAGATAGGCCGCTGGCCGCTGGATAGTAATCTACATTGGTGGTCGGGAAGGGAAGAAACCGTTCTTTTACAGATCAACTAACGAAAAGACAAAGTGCCGAATGCAACGAGCGGCGATTCGTTGATGGTGATGGCAATGCATTGATATTTTCGAGGACCTAAGTGGGACAGCATGACCGTTAACCAGGCTCAACCAGGCGCGCCCAGGCACAATAAACGCAGGCGAATCTCGGCGTCACACAACGGCTGGTGAAGATCTCGTCCGCGTTGAAAGATTGGGCATCATCCAGATCACAGTACCTTACCTACAACCGAGCGGGGAGAAAGGGGAGGGGGCATTGGGCCCTTTTCAACATACGCCAAGGTAGCTCCCCTGGAGAGGCAACCACTAGTCTCACTAGCAACCTGAGCGAAGAAAAAGAAGAGGGCCTACTAGGTAGTACACTAAGTACTAGTCACTGTCGAATCACGATATCGACCATTAACATTGCACCTATACCTCTCTTGGAGTTAGGAGTAGCCGCCGAGAGTACACGAGGCAACGCCGGCGTTTATACGAATTACATATCCACCTACATACCTCTACCTAACCCTACAACCACCTCTATTACCTCCTAAACGCTTGCCTCAGGTCCGTCCTGATTCCGTTCCAAATATAATTTTTATTTTTATTTTTTTCACTTTTTCTCTTCCCACTGTCATACCATTTATCACCCGACTTTGACAGTCACGCGTCGCATTTCCTATCAGCCTCGAATTTCCACAGCTTGCCGTGCAACGCAATCGGAAGAAAAAGAGGAAAAGTGGTCTCACCTCAGTTCATATAGACCTTTTCAACATCAGACCGACATCTCCTAATCTCATCACTACGAGGCCGGACCTGGTCTGTAGCAAGATACAACAGTGGCAGTTATATATAGAGAGGAGAACCCCCAGCAACTACAGTCATGTCGTCAAGCGCCAACTACGAGCCGGATGCGAACCCAGGAAGCGTCGGTGCTGGTCCAGACATGGGAGACAATGGAAGTATCGCCGGTGCGTCCGGGACAACGACAAACGACGTCGGGTTATCTCAAGGCGGTCTGATAGCCATCATTGTGGTTGTTTGTGTTGTCACCATCTTCGGTGGTAAGTCTTTCTCGGCCACCAGCAATACTGCATTGACTGAATATGATGTTGACACTCCCTTCAACAGTCGGTAGCGCAGTTCTCTTCTTCCTGGCGAAGAAAAATGAATGGAAGGTTAGGGAGACCATTCGGAGGTCGGCAAAGAGGGTCGTCACGGCTTTGACACCACGGCGCAGCGAGTTCCCCAGATCGGTCAAGGGATCTTTCCGATCAACCAGATCCCAACATAAAGGCCGTGTAAGGATCGATGATGTGCCACCAACCCCGCGCATCAAGCCCGAACACCTGGATTTGGAGAAAGGCTTGGGGAAGCCGGAGAGGTCGGGAAAGACACGCATCAACTTCAGTCGGAAGTGAGCCGGTGTAGCACAAGAGGAAGATCAGACAGCACGAGTTGAGATATAATGAACCATTTGATGACGAAAATGGCAAGCTTGGGGTATATTGTGGGTATCGCTGGTCGCGCGAGCCTATTGCTTTGCGACTCGTATTTGGGAGAAAAAAGTCCCGTAGACGGCAATGGTGTTTTTAGCCGGTTCACCAAGGCCTTGGGGAGTTGACAAGAAGGAATCCATGACTTTTTCACATGTATATTATATAGGGCTGGACCGATAAGCTTCTGGCGTCTTTACAGTCGTCTAAAGGTGTTCGTGCTTGCACTTCTCCTCCCATCATGCCTCTTCCGTGTTGGTGCAGCCTCGGGCTCGGCCTGCTTCTTCTTCTTGGACTCGGGCACGAACGTAATCTTCTGCTCTCCGACCACGTCCGTCCGGGCCTTGGTGACGCGCCCAGTCCTTGGAGCTCTTTGGCCGAATGCCGTATCCTTCGCCTTGCCGCCAGCAATCTTGGACGACGAAACCTGCATGACCACGTCATCCTTGCTCTTCTTGTCCTTCTTTTTCTTGCTTTCGACCTCGCTTTCTGGATCGCTTTCGTCGTCACTGTTGCTGGTAACTGAAGAGTCGTCCTTGACATGCTGTACTGCGACGTCTTGTCCGCCAATCTGGGTGCTGGGGTTGAGGGCTCTGAATTCCCTGGACATCTCATCGACCTTGAACTCCTCATCCTCGAACAGCTTGCCGAAACGAGAATCGCCCAAGACACCAGCGGCAATTTTCTTCTTGTCGGAACGATCAACAATCTTGTCAACCAGTTTCTGATTGACCTTGACCTTCTTGACACCTCTGATACGGCTCTCGCGAGCCTTCTCAACCTTCTCCTTGACGCGCTTGGCCCGCTCCTCTTCCCACACATAAGGATTGGCAATGAGACGAGCCTGGTCGTATAACTTGGAATGTACAAAGTAACCGTGCATATAAGGACGCAATAGGTTGGTCTTGCCAACCAAGTGAGCCAAGCTGAGCTGCTTGAGTTCGGGTATCGTAAGGAACTTGTAGTTGTCGTATGTGTCGACGCGCTTCTCGTTCTCCATTTCGTGGACCATGTTGTCGAGGAAATGGCACCACCTGGGAGCCAGGCCAAGGTTGGGAATAAAGAAACTATGCATCTGCTTGCCCTCGTTTGCGGTCAATAACATGCCGGAATCGGGGACATGCGCCACATGGTTGATTTCAACGGTCGGCTCGATCGAGGTCCAGAGGTCACCAGTCTGTTCGTCCCAGAGCTTGATGATTCTCTTATCGGCCGTGAGAAGCTTCTTTTCCTCGGTAGGAGTTGTCAAGTGGATGATGTTCTTGATGGGAAGACCCATGCCCTGATCCTTCCGCATAAGCGGGCGAGGGTTTCTCAGATCGAAAACTTGAACGATACCCGTGCCTGTTCCGAGTGCAAGGGAGAGACCGTCCCTGCTGTAATCCAACGCAGTAATCTCGCCCTCTTGACCGCCCAATACAGCAACGCGGTTCCGGCTACGGGGATCATAGAACTCGACTGTGCCGAGGGTCGTTCCGAAGGCACAAAGACCGTGTGTAGACTCGGCGACCGCCGCGACGTTAACAGCTCCGACGTTGATGCTTCCCTGAAGACCAGCACCGGGCTCATCCTCACCAACATCCACCTGCCATGGCCTCAAGAACTGGCCGCGCTCCAGATCGAGGCGGAAAACCTCGCCCATACCAGAACCATCCGCACTCAAACCAACAGAAGGAATGAGCACTTCTGTACTTTGGCGAAGATATGCGAGGTCTCTGCCGAAACGCGGAAGTCTGACTTCGTAATGACATCCCATGGGGGTATGGAATTCGATCGAACGGTCGGATTGGAGATGTACGCTTTTGGTGTAATCTTGGCTGAGCATAATAAAGGTGGTGTTTTCGGATTTCGTGTGGCGAGCGAAGGACAGCGACAATTCCTGGGTGTTGTGAACATGGAACTGGGGCTTGTAGGTACCGGAGCTCATGATCCAGTTGCCATCTTCACTGACACGAACGCAGTTACTGGCCTCCTCAAAGTCGAAGTTCTGGAGCAGCTCGAAGTTGTTGAGTTCTTCGGGCTCGTACTTGGCCGATCTCTTTCTGCGGCGAGCGAGCCATTCTGGAAGGGGTCTCGCAGTTGACGGCCCAGATACGGTGTATCTGCGATGGTCGTTAGCTTTCCACAGAGGATCTCTCTTTCCGGGGACATGTAGACGCACACTGGCACCGCGCCGGGATTTGTCAATTTCATGTTGGGTGTTTTTGTTTGGTGGTGATGGATGGGGCGGGCAAGGATGGAAGATGCTGGCTGGGATGTGAAAAGAGAAATGCTTCGACTATGTTGCTGAAGGGCAAGTTTTGGAGAACAACCCTAACCCGTATCTGAACTTTTTGCGGCAGAAAATCTGCAAAAGTTCTGGGAGAAGTCCGAGCCCTGCCATCAACGCCAAATCAGGAAGGCGGAAGCAAACCGGCGATAAAGCGACAAGTAGGGCGATAAGAGCTTAATCAGGCTTGAAGAACCGGGCGGGACTGGACGGGAGGCCTGCCCGTGGTGGACACCTTCAGGTCATGGCGGGCGGCGGGCGTCAGCAGGGCATTGCACTGAGGTGGCAGGCATGGATCGTGCTTGGCGGCCGCCCCAGGGTCCTTCTCGGTGCAGTGGGTTATTTAGTGTAGTACTGTACTACCTCTACATACATACTGCCCAGCTGTGGATTGTGTGGGTCCTCCCCCGTCGCTACCTCTAGGTGATCCGAACCTACTGCGTGGCCCGGCTGTTCGCCTTCCATCCAGTTGTCGCATCGGCATCCCGCCGAGTTGGAACCCAACAACTGCAATTCCATTCACTGGACCGAATCCCGTCTCGCTCGAGTCGGCGACCTCGATGGCTGTGAAGTCACGATTACTGCCCGCCGTCACCGTATTCGTTAGCACCGGACCGCCTGCAACCTGAACCGAAGTCCATCGGCCTTCAGTCCCCAGACACCTAAATATCGACTCCCGTCATCCCATTGCATCCCCGCCTTGCAGCTCCTCCGTCCCATGTCCCCGAACCCGCAAATGACCTCGTGGGCTCATGGTTGGTGATTCGCAACGGTTCGCGCTGTTTGAACAGGGGCCTGGCTGCCATGGAGTCCAGCATCCCAACGACGTATCCGTACTACAGCTCAAGACAACTACCGAGTCCCTCATCCATGCTGCTTGAAGTTCGGCGTCCACAGCTTCCACTTCTGAGCGCCGCCACAATACTAGACTTTCATCCCAACACGCCATCACACCATCCTTCAGGTCGCCGTCGCCGGCCTACATGCGCCCTCATCCCACTCCGCTAACACGTTTCCGCGCCCGGTGCATGGTCACTACGACTTTTGCGACTCCGCCTACAGAGGCATCTCTATTCTAGATATGGATACTGGCGACTATGATACCAATACCTTGCTAATTGTATGCTGGCCTCCCCGGACCACCGCCTCTCACTCTCCTCCCCTCTCCCCCCCMCCCCCCTAACTCACGCGTCTCTCCTGCAGAATAATCTCTCCGCCGTTGCCTTTCGCGTTTACGAACCCGTTGCCGCCAACACAGCCTCTTACACCTTCCAGCCACAAGTCGTCGAGGATGCCTTGCGCCGTGATGGCCACCTCGTCCACGTCGATACTACCCGGCGATGTATATGGGTCTTTTACTTGACGACCAAGGATGACTCGTTGTTGGGACCCGAAGAGAGAGGGCTCACCGCCAAGATGGAGGTCTGCGGTTACTCGTTAGGCTTGTCTGGAGAAGGTAGCTTTGAACCCAGTAGCTTGTTCAGAAGCCGACAGCTTGGGACAAACTCTCTCAACACTCCAAACAGCTCGTCCTCTGCCGGCTCTGCTGTTGACGCAACATTCCGGAATACGCAGGCCTCTGCCTTTCCTACCGCAGCAGGTGCCATGTCCGGTGCTCCAGTTGTGGATAATAAGGGCGCGCCGCACATAGTGTCGGACTCGGATCGCTTCGCCCACGTGCCACTCAAAGAGAAATACGACTTCTTCATCACTGCGACCCTGGCATCTCTGTCCGCCTCGTTGTGCCACACAATAGGAGCAATTCCGCTGGATCACAGGTCGATATTGCTCCCCTCCCAAGCGTACTACTTGGACGAGTTCATCCTAGGGCCAAAGCCGCGAACGTGTGCCCTGGGTACTTTTCGCATCTACCTTACATCGACCGGGACGCTCGTCATTTCTTTGTCCGTCTCTTTGCTTGAGGGATTGGCATCTTTTGCGGAGCTGGCGCGGTCAAACATGCTCCCATCGAATCCAGTGGTGCTTGCTGCTCCTCTTGGCGCATTCGGTTCCATGCTGAACCCAGTGGATGGGGACGTATACGGACTTGATAGCGGCTATGGCCATTCGCCAGACACACAAGTCAGTCGGCCAAGGCCAGATCCAACCGATAGGCTCTCACAATGGAAGGCAACTTGTTGCAAAGTACTCCAACTGCGTGGTATATCGCCTTCGCTAATCAATGGCTGCTCCTGGTTCAATGTTCACTTCTTGCAGCGAAAACCATACGAACACAGGCAAGACGCCAAGAGACCTCCTTTGACGAACCCACCCCAAATCGCGGCTTGGCCATCGGTGCTTTGCTTTAGAAAACCAAGGATGGACGCTGGAGCTGACAACCGTTCATCCAAGGCACTGATGGCAAGTGCATCCGAATCGCTAGATCCGGTAGATGACGCGAGGCAATGGTGCCAAGGATTTCCTGAGCGAGAAGAGACGATCGCAAAGCGAAAGAAGGAAAGAGACGAGAGGGAGGCGCTAGCAGCCGTCTCTCGCAGTGTTGCCGATGCCGATTCAAAGAACAACCAGATGAGTGCTGCGTCGCCTATGGCGCTGCGCCGGCCGAGCAACGGCGGGGCCATAGCTGCTTCCAGCGCAATGTATCCGACACCTCCGGACGGAATTCAACCATTAGGTATGGCTGCCTCTGTCGAGACAGGCTTCGCTGCAAGTCCTGCAAATCAGCCCCAGCAAAATGCGATGGCTGGCATAGATACTGTGATGAAGAACAACGCCCCCCATACGGAGAACTTTGGCAATGGCTGGGAAGGCGGTGACAACAAGCGGGAGCAGCAGGCAGGGAATCTTTTGGTGGAGGGTGACAATATGTTCGGCGACCTCGGGGAAGACATGTTCGAAGGCAACGAGCTCACCGACGCTGACTTCAACTTCTTTGACGAACAACTGAACGAACAACCCGAGAGCGTCGAGATGAGTTTCGGTACAATACCAGGGCTGGGAACGGCAACGGATTTGTCTGCTCATACGGGTCAACCAACTAACTCAGCCCCCCAAGCTAACAGCAGAGGGGAAGAATACAAGATGGATCCGCAATCAGCGCCGCCAGAATTCACCAAGCCCGAGCTTAAGCACGCACGCAGTAGCCTCGCCGAAGGAAGTCGACAGCAAGCAAATCAAGAGAGCTTCAATCGTAATTCCGCAATAGGAATCAAAAGACAGCCCAGCCCCTTCAACCGAGAGACTGTGTACAAGCGGATCAAGGCCTCGCTTCGGTCGCCTCCAAAACCTCGATCTCCTACTACAGCGGTTTTTCAGCGACGAAGGAGTGAATTCGACAAGGTTGATTTCGACCCTTCACTAACCCTGGTAAACAAAAAGTACACTGAGAACGGCCCCTTCAATTACATGATTTCGGCCGTACAAGAAATGCAAAACACGCGATTAGAACTGCAAAATCCTCTAGTGACCAGAATCGAAAAACCTCCCAAGGAACCTCCGACTAACTTTGGGGCTCTTCTAGCGAGGATCTCTCACGGGATTGGCGGTAGCTTGACAGGCCGCGACGAAGTTCCGTCAGAGACTGATGACTCTAGTTGGGCGTCCGATCCAGACGATTTGAGCGACGAGAGCAACTACGCACCCTCTCTCGCCAAGTCAGGAATATCAAAGCGACGTCTGGACGACGATGTCCTTTCAACTGCTGCTTCTTTCAAAGACCTCGAAAATGCTGTGGCAGATACGCCGACATATGGGTCGATCGATTTGGTTCGGCTATCTCACCCCGAGGTGCCTGAGTTTTCTATCGCCAAATACTTTGCAGACCCAGAGCCAGCACGGCTCCAAATCCTTTGTTCTGATATGGATTTCATCACCATTGCCCAAATACTTACCGAGCAAGTGGCGACCGGTTCGCTACAGATCGTTCCCAAAATCCTAGGCCGGAAGCCCCAGGAAGTGCGGAGAACGTTGGCCAGAGCAGTGCGGTACTCCATGCAAGGGCTAAGGAAGGCCCTGCCACGAGCACTGGCCGATGCGGTCGAGTGTTCGCTCAAGCCATACGCAGATGTACAAGATGTGCCTTTGATAGCACTGGCGCAGCCACAGCGTATACAAGCTAAGCCGATGGGTCCGGAAATGTCAACTCGAAACATCTACCCGATACCAACACCCCATATAGAAATCCGCCGCTATGAAACTCCCTTTTCGATGCTGCCAACAGCCATCAGCTTTTGGGAAAGTTTAGGCCTCAGTCCGGCAAAAGGCTCCAAGGACATTGTTTCAGTCTGCGTGTTCCCTAACGTTGACGGCTTACGGGACAGTGCTTCTGCCTTTTTGCAGCGGATACGCAGTGTTTACGAATCCCTAAAGTTAGGGACGTTTGATATCCTCCCAACTGTCCCGGATCTTGAGGATGGGCTGCTATCATACTTCGCGACCCAACAACCGGCTGTTCGTGATGAATGGGCTGTATCGCCGTTTGATGGGCCCATGAGCAGCCTCGCAGATGCACTAACGAGTGTCCAGATGACGGAAAGGAACTATGTTGTCTTCTTCGTCTACCCAGATGATAAGCCAAGTTCGGTTGTGGAAACATGCGCCGCCTTTCACGATCTCTACGAGCGCTACAAGCGATGTATGGCAGACAGCAGGAAGCCAATCACGAGTGAGCTGGTCCTTCAGCTGGTCCCGCTTGATTGCATTGCCTCGGACACAACTGTGACGGTGATGTCCCCTGGCGACTACATCAAGCTGTGTCTTGAAACATACGATCGCTGCACGCTCTTTGGTGGGCCTATGCCAGCGCCTGCCATCGTCCTGGAGCCGCAGGTCCTGCGAACGATCGACTTCAAGCTCAACACAAATCCGTCCCCGAATTTGCTGCAGGAGAACTCATGCATGCACGTCGCTTACGCGCAAAGCGTGGACGAACGGTGGGTTACTGCCGCCTGGACGGATTATCGGGGAACGAGGCAGATGACCACGTCATATTGTCTCGGTCGGAGAGACAGGCCGCTCACCAGGTCTATAACCGAGATCATACAGCAGATATGGGAGACCACCATGGACCATATTCACTTTGCTCGGGTGCATTGGCGGGTCGTTGTCACCAAATGCAGTCCTATGGAACAGCAAGAGATCGACTACTGGGCTAGCTTGCAACAATCCGAAACTTATGCGAACGTTAGCCTAACGCTTCTAACAGTCGACACCAACCCGTCGCTACAACTCATCCCACCAGCGCAAAGAATACAGATCCCATCAGCTGCTCTCTCGTCAAACAGCCCTGCTTCCACACCCCAAGCCTCCGTTCTCTCACCCGACCAAAGTGGCCTGGGTCCCCCAACCCCGATCGGGACAGGCTCGAGCAGTAGCGCCAACGCTGCCATCGATAACAACAACAACAACAACACCACCAGCACCAGCACCAGCACCAGCACCAGCACCAACACCAGCACCAACACCAACACCACCGCCGATTCTGACGCCGACTCAACGCTCGTCGACCAATTAGACATGACATGGGCCGTCATTGCCGCCCACCGCCTCAACAACTCGACATCGCTCACCGAACTCAACCAGGCGCTTGCCAGCGGCTATCTCGTCAAGAGGGGCGGCCCAAAATTGGAGGATGTACCCGTGACGATGGAAGTGAACGTGATCCACTGCGAGGGTATCAACATTCCGCAGCCGCATCAGTATCCAAGGGTGTACGAGCAGCTGCTCAAGGAGATGTTGTCGCACTTTCGCGGGCTGGGGACGCTGGCGAGGGCGAGGGGCGTGGTGGATCGGGAGACGGATGTCAGGCCGTGGCATGTAGCGGTGGCGGAGAAGGCAGTGAGGGCGCTTTATCTGTTGATGTGAGATGTCTGGTTGGTGTGGCGGATGGGTGTGAGCGTGAAACTGTATAAAAGAATGGAGACTGAAGATAGGTTGTCTTTCATAGGATATACTTGAACGTGTGGGGCTCCGTTTGTGTACAAGGCATTGAGAAAAGCAAGGCATATCCACGATGGCGGCTTGCCGTGGACGGGCGCATTTCAGGGTTTTTTTTTTTTTTYTTTTTTTTTTTTTTTTTTGCCCCCTGTTCGGTTCATGGTCAAGGATTTTGTCGAAAGGGTATGAAGAAGGATTAAGTATATAGCAATTGTGTCAAAGCATTTCCCCAATATTCACCCCTGTTTTTCCAAATACCAACCAACCTTGTTGCTGTGAGCGAGTCTTGATCAGCAACTGCCCTAAAGACGGTTTGATCTTCGCCCATGGCCGGTAGGCGATGCTGAAGATTCTCGCCCTTACTGGGGAAAAGTGCAATGTGATTATCACATCAGTGGAGAACGTAAGGCCTGCCATAATAAATGAACCAAAGGATATCTATGCCGCTGTCTATAACACAACGCTAAGTCTACGCGCGTTCTCCCCCCCCCCCCCCCC